>JAECUM010056696.1:0-14173 GCA_016617855.1 Megalonaias nervosa | reverse complement strand
GGCTTCCGGAAAACAATCAATTCTTCGAGACAGCTCTTCTGATGACGGTGGTAATGAAGCACTGGTTAACATAGTCGTCAGCTGCGTCGTTTTTGACGTTATCGTTGATATTAGATTGACTGTAGTTTGAACAACAGGAGCTGTTTCCGAGCTAGAACTTTTCCCAGATTCATTTGATTTTTCTCGCGTGGTAAAATACACAGTCAATCCAATAACTGCAGCTAACACAATTAGAAGCACAAGCACAATCACTACTCTCTTGAAGCTGAAACCAGATAATTTACCACCGCCCTCTTCTTTCTGTAGTGGTCCCTCCTCAACAAATTTGTACATTTTCTTCCCCAATTTCAGTAGACAATGTCTGAACTAAAAAAACGTGTTAAACATATTTTCCAGATCTGCTGTCTAGTAGAGCACCGAGCTATTCGATAACGAGGCGTGTAAAGACAACGGATATATTTATCTATCGGGAATGACTATTACTGCTCTTGTTACACCCGATAATGACCTAGCATTTGTTTCATGTTCACGAAAGTGTTATTTATGACTCTGTTGATAAGTTAAATGAGTAAATTTGATATTAGTTAGCAGAGAGATATTTAATAAAGACTACAAGAAAACATCATTGCTCACTAATATTTTGATACTTTATAGTACTTACTTAACTAGAATCACGAACCTTTTTTATGACCTTGAACCACTGACGCGGGCATTTACTACACCTAAAGGATTGTCAGTGTTTATTAGCATGCACAGTAGTAATGCGATTCATTAAAAGCCGTCGTAATACCTTCAGTTATAAATACCATAAATTTCCTAGTAACGTTTTGACAAACATGATCTAACACAGAGTTGCTTGTAACAGAACATCCTCTAGGCAACAAGTTTCGGAAAAGCACAACTTTGAAAATATCGTTGGTTCTTTAAGTCGATATGTTAACAATCTCTCTCTCTCTCTCTCTCTCTCTCTCTCTATATATATATATATATATATATATATATATATATATATATATATATATATATATGTGTGTGTGTGTGTGTGTGTGTGTGTGTGTGTGTAGAGAGAGAGAGAGAGAGAGAGAGTTCATCATTGAAATGTATTGTATACGACAAGAAATCTTCATCAGCCGAATTTCTAAAAATCACTAAACTGCGGGTTTTTGCAATTAGATCTGCGTTTTCTTCCTCTAAACCCTCCCGGTTAAGTATATTTATCGCCATTTAGATCTGCTGTATGGAACTAGATTAATGAACTCTAGCTATATCATTTATATAAAGTAACAAGGATGTTATTGTCGTCATGTACATTGAGTATGTATGTTGTCGTTTTATGTTGCATGTAAACAAGCGTGAAATAAGTTATGCGACCAGAATAGCTCTGTACGCTTGGTGCAATCGTAAGTATTCGGTCAAGCAATGTCCTCCAGTTTAAAATCCGTTTCCCGAATCCTCAAGGAGTAGCACGTGCACTTAAATGCTCTATTTCTATCTCTCTCTCTCTCTCTCTTGACTAATAGGAGTTGGTCAAACTTGCATGCAATAACACTAAAACTACTACTACTATTACTACTACTACTACTATTGCTACAATGATGATGATGATGATGATGATGATGAATGCTTTTGTTTCTTGTTTCTTCTAGGAATGAAATTATGACCTTGTGAAATAAGTCTTTATTTATTAATTATTTGGACGTTACTGTGGCGAAACCTCGTCTAGTAAAAACATAACAAAAATAATTCCAATAACTCGATCTAGGTTTTGTTGTACTGTCAACCAATTCATTATGGGCATTTGTGAAATGTTATTCTGACAGTGAGAAATAAAAAAAAAAGCACCCCACCCCACCACCAAATGAGAAAGAACAATTGAAAAAGGGTATTATTCAGACATTCAAATCAGCTCAATATTTTATTATCATAAGTATTTACTTGCTTATAGAATACACATAAAAATATTGTGTGGTTATCAAATGCTGTATGTACAACTTTAAACATCAGCTCAACACGGTAATTATCAAAAGCTGAAAAGTAAAGGATGGACAAATATACACAATCTTTGTAATTAAATAAAATACGAATCTATTATTTTAAACGCTTCATAAACAAATTTCGCTAGTGAACATATTTTCTTATTTATAGAAGTTAGTAATTCAGTGTTCTTGTGCATATATAGGTTTAATCCAGAAGTACTTTCGAATAGGTTTATACGCAGGCTAGTATACACGGGACATACTAAAATAAGATGGTATTCATCTTCAATAACATGGCTGACACAGAACATGCAATATCTTTCACTTCTGTCGATTCTGTTGCTTCCATATCTCCCAGTTTCAAATCTCAGATTATTGGAAGACAGAGTTTAGGTCAAAGTCGATCGATGTTTATTGTTACGCAAGTATTTGAATTAATCTTCGAATCCAAGGTAGGTTTTTATATTTTTTATATAGATAGTTTGTTAAAATTTTGTAATTTACTATTCCAGTTTGATGGAGAAGCATCTGTAACCCTTTGTTTAAAATCTGAATAAACTTAGAACAATTTATGGAATCAGGGAACATCCACATTTAAAAAAACCAAATCTTTTTAAAGTCTCTTTTAGGAGTGTAACCCAGTTGATACTATTATTTATTCGTTTTCAACATAAAACTGCCTTTCTGCTCATTATAATATCTGCAGAGTTTTTAATTCTAAACCAATATCTAACTAACTTATCCAGCCTTAAATATTTAAGTGGGATTCTTCCAAGTTCACCATATGCAGACAGACAGAAGTAGATATTTTTACATTTAGCAAATATTTTAAAAACCTTCGTTGTACACGTTCAATGGCGTCAGCTTGGTGTGTGTGTGTGTGTGTGTGTGTGTGTGTGTGTGTGTGTGTGTGATTTGGATTTTTAACATAGCTTTTACAATTTTTCAGTCATATCGCTACGATGTCTGCAGTGTGGCAGTTTATAGTGATGTCTAGCACTGGGGTATCATGCCATTGACATGAAGCATGATGTTCCACCCAGTCACATTATCCTGACACCAGGCCAAATAGTCATAACACTAACCTCTTAATGCTGAGCGCCTAGCGAGGCAGCTGTTAGTACCATTTTTATAAGTCTTTGGTATGACTCGGCCAGGGTTCGAACCCGCGACCTCCCACATCCGAGGTGGACGCTCTAACCACTAGGTCACCGGAGCGGTGCGTCAACTTGGAGAAAACCCAATATCTCTGATACGTAATTCAGCACTGGGACAACAAAAATATAAAAAAGTTTGAAGCATTCATTATAATTTAAGTAACTTTTTTCAAATTACAAATAAGCATATTCATTGCCGTTAGTGCTTTATCAGCCAATGTTTGCTGACCTTTAGAGAATTTTCCATTGCTCGAGAAAACAAGACCAAGGTAATTAAAATCTTCCATCACCTCAGGATTATTCCTGGCAATATTGCATATTGCTTTAATGGATCACCTTTTCTAAAGACTTTATTTTTATATATATATATTTTTTTTATCAAGCTTAGTACTTATATTCCAATTATTACAGTAGTCGTGTAAATTATCTACGAGCTTTTGTAAGTTCTCAGCGGTTCCTGAATATAACACTAAATCGTCACCAAATAATGTCAAAAATAGAGACAACTCTTCTAACTCTTTACCGTTGTCTCTCAAAGATTTTAATGATGTTTCCAGAACTTTAATAAATAGCGAAAATAATATCGGTGATAACACTTCTTGTATCAAACCTATTCCACACTCAAAAAGCACTACGAATATCCAGATATGAAAAACATGTAACATTCTGACATTTACACCTTGTCCGAAAACCTTCAACCACAAACTGTTTCTGTAAACACTATCAAATGCCTTTTAAAAATCAATACACATTGTGTTGATGTTGAAGGACGGTTTGTGGAGCTGAATTCACCTATTCATAAAATCGAGGAATCGTTTGCAGATTGTCTTGTTCGCAACACATCGGGACATTATAGATACCGGTATTTCTCGTTTCTCTTGAGTAACCGATGGTTGAAGGGTCCTTTTGGCAATATGTAAAGACTATTTCAGGATCCAATCCTATCTTGGACGACTTGTAAATCCTCGTGGAGTAACACAAACCTACGTCTTGTGGCCATTGTAAATTTTGTGGCTATGTAAGGGCTGTTACAAAATATCGGTAAGTGTTTAAACCATACGCGGATTTGTATGCAGCGACATTGCAAATTTTAATGAACAGGTGACGTCTGATCAACAAATCCTCCATTAGAAATTGGTGGACAGGGTTGCTTTTTCGGACTAAATGAAGAACTATGAAAAACGATATTAACAACGACAAAGATGAAATCATTATTAACCACAACAGCAACAATGACCATAAATAGCAGTAGTGACAAAGATGACGACGATGATGCTGATGATATCCAAATAGCTGGGTAGTCTAGCTAGTTTCAACAGCCACCGTATGGGAACGAATTCATGGGGGGGAAAAATACGATTTTCTTATGCGCGGCTGTTTTTTTGTTTTTCCACTTCTAAATTATCAATAAATATCTCCAACGTTGAGAAAATGAGGATCAAATAAATAATACTTGCGGTCTTTAAAATAGAATAACATGTACCTATATAACAATGAGTTTAAAATAAACCAACAAATCGTGATAGTATGTGATAAAATGTTGACCTTTTTAATGTCATTCAAAATAATGAGTATGTAGACAAAACTCACATTATATGAAGGCAAATGTACATTACGGTTAAACTACGCAAACTTAAATGTGTAAAAATGCTCGTATATGAAAGATTATACAATGAATATCCAAAACTTTCATGTTCTGCTTTGGGTCTTTTGTAAGGGTAGCGAAGAGTCTTATCTTGGGTTTGCAATGGCTTTTATGTTGCGTAGCAAAGGTTTTTGTGGGCTTGGGAAGGTTTTTATGTTGGGATGTGAAGGATTTTTTTGTGTGGTGTGGTTAAGGTTTTCATGTGGGGTTGCAAAGGTTTGTTTGTGGAAATCGATTTTTTGTGGGTTCGCAGCACTCGCAGCGTGTGTGTGTGTGTGTGTGTGTGTGTGTGTGTGTGGGTGGGTGGGTGATTTGGACTGTAAACCCCTAATCTGTAAACCTTGTTTATAATTGCAAATATTGGAGAAAAGTTTAATAATAAAGAGCGTTGTGAAAATTCAACAACATATGCTCTGTCTTATTTGCAGCCGATATAAAAAACAACAGTTGCATAGATGGGTGAATTCTAGTGAGTTGAAATTTTTGTACACGTAAACACTGGTGGAACCCTCAAGGCAAGCGGAGAAGGGGTAAAGACGTGACCTTCAGGCGGACATTACTAAGCTGTGTCACACCTGGAGTCAGCTCGAGGGGGTGGCACAGGACAGAAGTCTCTGTCGATCTTTTGTGGGCGGCCTATACCCCGGCAGGAGTGACGGGCAAAACTGAACTGAAACACTGGTTACGATACCACCAAAATAAAAATAATGACACGAGAGATCGAGAGAGCACTTTTTCTTACACCTTCACATTCGTCTGGGGATACGACAATTAAAAATATTTTTCAAAACACCAATCTAGTCCTAAAAAGCGATCCGACAGCAACACTAAAATAGCAAAAACATTAAGCAAAACGAATGCGAACACAATTTTAAATATTGTACTTTCATAAATAATGGCAAAAGTTACATAGCATTGAATTGGAGAGGTGATATATATATACATTTCACGTGCTTAATATGAAAGCAACGATATCGATATCTAGAAATAATACCTATTTGTTTCCAAATGTGGACGGAATAAAAGTTTGGTGCAAGCCAGCTGTGTCGAAGAAAAACATTCAAGAGAATGAGAGTGTTAAGTTAATGATTTCAAACATAAAGATAAATAGTCCTATGTTTCAGGAAAGATGCAGGTTTTTAGATTACATATAACAATTGAGGTACCGAAAGTACACCTATATTATGCAGACGATGTGACAAAAGCACATCTCTATCGGTGATAGCACCTTTTAAAGACCATCGAAAAGTGCATACATCGCTGACGCTGTATTAAAGGAGTATGAAAAGTCAAGAGATTGTCAGATGGACTCAACCTGCAATGTGCCGTTTCTCTGTTAATTATTTTGGACATCTCCACAAAAATTAAAGGTTACACACACACACACACACACACACACACACACACATATATATATATATATATATATATATATATATATATATATATATATATATATATGCAGTGGTCCCCCTCTTATACGGCCACCCCTTCTGCACCGGGAAAGTGGCCTTATAAGACGGGTGGCCTTTCCAGAGGAGGACTAAATTTGTTGTGAGAAGTATATGTAATGTACGTAGTAAGAAAGCTACATTCTTCAAAGTATTTAATATCTTCATTTAATATCTTCGTTTAAAACATTAATTATTAAAAGGTTCTTGTTATAACAATAGACTTATTTCAACTGAATATGCATTAATAGTTCTTATTATTGGCGTAAGCGTGATATGCGAGCGGGTTTTGTTGTCGTGCACATTGCAAAACCATTCAACAACGTCATTTAAATCTTGGCCATACCACAAAATCTTCTTCAGGTTAAGTATTATGGTCCCTACACGGTTGAAAAGAAAGTAAATGATTTAAATTACATCATAAATACTCTGGGAGGCGAAAACAAAAACAACTTTGCCACATAAACATGATAAGGGAGTATATTGAGAGAGATATCCAGGTTAATCATGCAATTAATTTAGCTGTACCTGTCCCACTCACTGAGGATTTAAGTGAAGGAATGCAAACGGATTCTATTGATTTTGGAGTGTCACATCTTCGAAATTCAGAAATAATGAATAATCTGGACCATAAACTTTCACATTTGCAATTGGAAATGCCAAGTATGTCACCAATTTTGACCTTCTGATAGGATTTTGGCAACTTCCACTGACGGAAAGGGAAAGGAAATTTCGGCATTCGTGACTCCAGATAGACTTTATCAATATCAAGTGATGCCGTTTGGGATGAAGGGTTCGCCAAGTACTTTTCAATGTTTAATGAACATGATTACCTCTGGTCTAGATAATTGTGATGCTTACATCGATGATGTCATCATCTACAACGACACCTGGAAAGAACATTTAGCAACAATTCGGAAATTCTTTGACAGACTCACTGAAGCAAGTTTAACAATCAATTTATCCAAAAGTGAGTTCAGCCGTGCTTGTGTTACATTTCTAGAACACATTGTGGGACATGGACAAGTTAAACCTATAGATGCTAAGGTCAAGGCTATCTCTGAATTCCCTGTGCCTGTCAGTAAAAAGCAACTTATGTGATTTTTAGGTATTGCTGGATTCTATCGGAAATTTTGTTCCAATTTTTCCATAATTGCTGAACCCCTGACAAATTTATTGAGCAAGAAAAACAAGTTTCTTTGGATTGAAAAATGTCAGGAGGCTTTTGATAAGTTGAAGGCCATAATTAAGAGTGCACCAGTTCTTACAGCTCCAAATTTCAGTCAAACATTTAAACTGTCTGTTGATGCAACTGATGTTGGGGTTGGAGCAGTATTGATTCAAGAAGATAGAAATGGTGTTGATCATCCAGTGTGCTATTTTTCAAAGAAATTAAATAAGCACCAAAGAAATTATTCAACAATCGGGAAGGAATGTTTGGTTTTGATATGGGCATTACAACATTTTGAAGTTTACATTAGATCACATGGAAAAGAAATATCATTGATTGTTAAGGTGGAGTTTGTTGTTACAGGAATATAATACTGACATCAGGCACATCAAGGGAAAAAACAATGTAATAGCAGATGCACTTTCCCGTGTATAGAAATGTTATTTCATGTACACTTTGTATAATTCATAAGAGTTGTTATATTATTTTTTTAAAACCTCATATGTAATTAATCTGTGGTAAAAAGAATGCTTGCTTATATAAATCTTTCTTTTTCTTTTATTGGAGGTGTGTTTGAAGTGTTAGGTTTATGTAATTTAATTATTTGTTTGTTAGTTTTAATTTTTTTTAAATTTTATTCCATTACATGTTATTGTAATGATAGCTTTGTCTACTGGATTTGATATTTTTTTTTTTAGAAATTCAGTTCAGTTTTGTTTGACCTGATAAACAACCAGTAGCAGAAACATTGTATCTAGTTGCTGACCTTGATTCAGAACTAGTAAGGGGATTTGGTAAACAACGTTTTTTTTTCTTCCCCGGAGTAAGAACCATTGATTTCAATTAAGACTATACTGAATACGTGATGTTAGGCATGTAAAACAAACTTCTACGTTGTTTTAGAAAAATAACCACGTGACCCTCATATGGGAATCTGTTTTGCGTCTATACTTACTGTATAACTGTTTTCTTCGTAAGAGATATTTCAGTTGGGCTTTAAATATTTGACACTTAAAGGTGTTTTGTTGTGACCAGTTTGAGTTGAAGTTTCTATTTTATTGAATTAGTGATTCTTTCCCTGGAAAGTACTAGTGCTCATACAGAATTCTTGGACAGACATTTACCAAAATTTATTCAGAATTCCAGACTGGAATATTATTTTATGTGATTCAACAAGGAACTGTTGACACAACAACAATTTGAAGGCTACGACAGACGTCATCGCCCACCAGTTTGATTCATCGGGACTCGAACTCAGATTCATTTAGGACTTTTCATTGATAGGACTTCTATATTTTTAATTCTTGGATTAATTTTGGATTTGATTCGTAAACCGTAAGTCCGTTTTCTCATTTTTACCTTGTTTTTCTAGGGAAATAGATTATTTGTTAAATTTTACAAAGCTTGTTGTCTTCACTCTTTTCATGTCACTTTTTGTATGAGCCTAGACACGTAACAAAAAACTGAATTTTGAATTGACGTTTCTCTCTGTTTATAATTTTTTTTCCAATGGGTGGTGCATGGCAGATTACATTCGCATACCTTCTCAAAGTGAGAGGCATTTCAACGCATGTCATTGTCTTTGTTAAATTCGGTTTTGTTGGTTAGTCATTGTTAATCTTTAATTCTATTTTTTAATATACTTTTTTATAGAAGATGGGAGATTTTTTATTGTTGTAACGGTAATTATGTTGTTTAGTCTGTTGCTGCGAAAGAAAATATCTATAGCAAAGTACATAAGTTTGTTCAGTTTTCTTATTTCAAGCTCTACTAAAGGTACCAAGTTTGTCTTGTAAGGGTATTGAAACTCTAAGTTACGTGGACGTGAAGGGAAACATACCTTTGTTAGTACAGTTTGCTGTCGTTGTGTTCATTCTAATCATGCTTGCCTTATATCTTTGTGTTTTAGAGATCATATTTCTTCTGATGTAAATACATGCATCAATGGCCAGACAGCTTGGGTTATCATCCTTGAGGTTCACTGTACTTTAGCTTCTTTCCTTCATACAAACCCCAAATTCACTAGTTTGAAAAAAAAAAGCTACCACTCAATACTATATCATTTCTCTTTCTACCTATGTGAATGCGTGCATGTCAAAATGTCCAAGTGAGAAAATATCTTTTTTTTGTCAGTTTCAAAACGCGAACAATAATGGTACAGTTAAGTCTTTGATTTGGCAAGAAGAAATGTTACGGTACACAACACAGGATTGTAAGTTCACACTCTTAGTAAGTCCGCACTGCAATGGTAAAAACGCAAGAGCCTAGGCAAAACAATGCGACAGTCGTTAGAAGCAAAATTATTGGCCATGAGGCCCCGTAGCGGGCAAAAGCTGGTCCAATGAGAAAGTTGCAGTTGAAATTTCCATGTCGTATATCTAGAAATCCAATATCACGTGTTGGATCAAATTGCACGTCCTTAAAGTTACATTTTCTAGATCGAGAATTTAGATTTTATATGTTGAATTATACAGTGGTGGTTTAAAGTTTTTATTTCCTATGTCGACGTTTTACAGTGTATAATTTGCATCACACAGCGGTGGTTGAAATTTCAATATCGTATGTCGAGAATCCTAATTCACACGTTGCAACTGTTTGTGATGAAAGTTCCATTTCATATGGCGAGTATTTAGATTTCATCTGTTGAATTTCACAGCAACGAGAAGCAGCCTCCTTGTTTAAAAATAACGCGGTCCGTTCACGAGAGCGACCTCTAGCGAAGAAATTCATAGAAATTCTCGACCTGTGAATGGTAACTTTCAAACTGTAGATGCATGAAATGTAATGGCGCCTCATAATTGAATACACGAATGATGTATCTTTATACTCGACATTATTTTGAATTGTTAAAGTGGACATTGTGTAATGTTGCTTTTAACACCAGCACATCATTTCACCATATAAAAATAACAATTCTGACAAGCACTATAAAATGTCCAATCATCTCTGTGTAATTCAACAGATACAATCTAAAACCTCAACATACGAAATGGAACTTCCAGCACAATCTATGTGATTCAACATGTTAAATTAAAACTCTCGACACATGACATTAAAATTTCAACTACCGCCGTATAATTCAGAAGATACAATCTAAAAACTCTACACTGAACATCGAATTTTCAACCAGCGCTGTGTAATTCAACAGATGAAATCTAAATACTCAACATATGTAATGGAACTTTCAACATAAACTCTTTGAACCAATACGTAAATTAGGAATTCTCGACGTATGACATTGAAATTTCAACCATCGCCGTGTAATTCAAACGACACAATCTAAAACCTCAACATAGAAAATCTAACTTTCAACCACTTATGTTTTAATTCAACAGATACGATCTAAAATCTCGACCTAGAAAATGGAACTTTAAGGACAATCATTTTTGATGCAACACGTGAAATTGGAATTCTGGAGATATGACTTTAAAATTTCAACGGCATCGTTCTGATTGGGCCAACTTTTGTCCGCTACGGCGCCTCATAATTGGCTACACCTATTTTTACCACCTTAGCTTCCAAACTCCTTCAGTCGCTCTTCGCACAGACGTGCTTTTCTGCCCCTGACCACTACGCTACTTACCTTGAATTTAGAACCAAACAAATCCGTCACTCATTTTACTTCATTGGCTAACCGATATTTTCCACCGCCTTAGCTTCAAATTGGTTTCAGTTGTTGATCGCAAAGCGAGAAGATCAGGCGTGTTTTTCAGTACCTGACTGCTATTCACTTCACAAACAATAAAACTAATGCACAATCGTACCATGGGCGACTCGTGGAAATGATGTCAGTCTTATTGCGAAATTCATCAAGGCATGTTTTGATGTACTATTCTGTGAGAACTTTACATCGACGTTTTTGACAGAATGATTTTAGTAGGCTATGTCTCCAATTTACTCTTGTGATATTTTACAGTAGTGGGATTAATTGCTTCAATGAGATGTGTGTTAATTTAGTCAGCAATTATACTTCATGTTCAGTGTAGCAGCTGACATTTCTTTTATCAAATGAATCTTAAGTAAATCTTTTGAGAAATGTACTTTCATAAAGTCTGACATTTTTAAAACTAATTTATTATAGCTATTCGACTGTATATTTGGAGAAAATTCCTAGCCAGAAAGTTTCTTGAGAGTGTTACGTGTCCAGGCTCGTACAAAAGTAACAAAGAAAAGAGTGAAGCCAACGTGCTTTGTAAAATTTAACAAAATAATTAATTTCCCTAGAAAACAAGGTAAAAATATGAAAAAGGACTTACGGCTTATGAATCAAATCAAAACATTAATCCAATAATTAAAAATATAAGTCCTATCACTAAAAAGTTCTAAGTGAATGAAAGTTCGAATCCCGATGAAGTTCCAAGATGGAAGGCGATGATGTCTTCGATAACCTGTTTTGTGTTGTCGTGTCAACAGTTCCTTGTAGAATCACCACGAATAATATTCCGGCTTTAGAATTCCAAATAATTTTTAGTAAATGTCTTTGTCCAAGAAATCTGATGAGCACAAGTATTTTCCAGGGTAAATAAATTATTTTTAATAAAAATTTCAATTCAAACTGGCAACAACAGAAATACATTTGAGCCCGAATGTATGAATTACGACTGACCAAGAAACACTATGAAACGTCACTTTAACTCTAACTGAAACGCAAAACGAACCACCTGATAGGGTCACGTGATCACTTCCTTTCAAGAGACGTATTAATATTATATGCCAGCTGTCACGTCCGCTATGGACGAATTCGACTGTACTGAACGAATCTTACTATAAAATTGTTGTTGTTGTTGTTGTTGTAGGGCTTAACGCCATTTTTCAGCACACGATAGGCTATACATGGCGGCCAGTATTAATGGTGGAGGAAGAAACCGGGAAATCCCCGGAAAGAACCACCGACCCACGAGAAGCTACTGGCAAGCTTTCTCACATATCCACATTCGCCGAATCCGAGACTTGAACCCACGCAGATAGAGGTGAGATGGCAGTGATCCGTAACGGAGAGCGCTTTAGACCACTCGGCTACTCGGGGCCCCTGCTATAAGATTCAATAATAAAAACAATAATAAAGTTGTTTACAACAGAGCTGAAACTGGCTCTGAAATCTAGGTCACCAAAAGATACAAAGTTTCAAACTACTGCCCATTTATCAGGTTTAACAGAACTGAACTGAAATTTCTGGAAAAATGTCAAATCCAGTGAATAAGGTTATCATTAAACTAACATGTAATGAAATAAAAATAAAATAAAAAAGAATTTAAAACTAACACACAAGTAATTGAATTACATCTAAGTAACAAGAGATTTTTGTTTTATAAAAAGTACTTCATTAGCATCACTGCTTGATTATTTTAAAAGAAAGATAAATGTACCTTAATGTCAAAGAATGAAAACCAGGATACAATAATCACATGTAAAAGTTGAATGATACATCCACAAAATAAATGAGCAAAATAATGTTGGTATCTTAAGCCTTATTGATAAATATTGTACTAATGATATTGTACAATTCCTACCAAACAAATTGTTGCTATTATATATATATATATATATATATATATATATATATATATATATATATATATATATATATAGTATGTACACTGTATCAATGATATACCACGAGATGTATAAATTTTTCATTAAAAGGAAACGAAGCTTGCTGAGTTTCCTTTTAATGAAAAATTTATACGAGTGGTATATCATTGATACAGCATACATACTGTACATATATTTTATTTATATCACATACAAATACATATATTTGCCCTTTGAACGGAGTTCAGATTTACTACAGGCAGCCGTGTATTGACCTAGTGAATGAACTCCTCACATCCCCGAGTGTGTCCGCTAAAAAATGTAGTTCTCTGCCGTAGTGGCTATTTACAATCACCTCTGCATATTGATAAGTTGATTGTTTTCTTTTCTTGGTTTCTATTTTTCTCCACATTGATTAAATCAATATAATACACACTTATGATCTAAACATGAAAGATGGTTGTAATGATAAAAGTAGAGCAGTAGCAACACATGGATAGCTACACCATTCAAATACCGGCGCATGGAGATTAATGTGGAATAGAAACTAAGCCTACTGACGAACCAACAAGAGGAAATTAAAATATTTTAATATATTTACAGTTGATCTAAGTCATTATTCTGCTTCAGCAACAGTACAACCGACCCACAAACTCTCTCTCTCTCTCTCTCTCTCTCTCTCTCTCTCTCTCTCTCTGGTCAGTTTGACTTTAAAACTCTGTCTCTGTCTGTCTGTCTGTCTGTCTGTCTCTCATCCTTTGGTCAGTTTGACTTAACTTTTACCATCATTCATAAGTCCAGAGATATCGTGGGATGACAGAAACCAAAATCCTCTACGTTCGTCATTTCAGAGATTTTAGCCCATATCTTCCTACTATGGTCAAGAGAGAGAGAGAGAGAGAGAGGCCTTTGGACATTTTTCATATTTAAATAATAATAATTGATTTTTTAGAACATTATGGTATGTTTAAGAAAAAACAAACAAACATAACATTAAATATATCACAGTATGTGTACCACGTAACTGAGGAATTTACTGGCTTGCAACACTGTATCATTGATAAACACTGTAGATAAATCCCAAGGAAAGCGCACACGTATCGTTACTTGGTGTAATTTCTATTTCAAGGTTTTAATCTAGCCCAAATTCCTTTTCTCTCTCATTCCACATTTCTGTGCAGTTTGTCCATTATGCATGAGAGGGGAGGGGAGAACAGAAAGCAGAAAGGATTGTGATGAAA
>JAECUM010056693.1:0-39951 GCA_016617855.1 Megalonaias nervosa | reverse complement strand
CCCAGGGCCCTATAGCTGTTTGACCACTGGACCACCCATGACCCTATAGCTGTTTTAATTTTGGGCTTAATGCCACTTGTTTCAGTACATGATAGCTATTCATGTTGGCCAGTATAAGTGGTGTAGGAAGAATATGGGAAAATCCTGAGGAAAACCACAGACATACTTGGAGCTACTGGCAATCTTTCCATATTTCACTGCAATGGGGGTTATTCCAAGTTGTTGCATGATGCTTGCATGCCATTTTTGGGAATTTAGTCTTAGAAAGACTGATTCAAATGTAGGAAATGTCTTGGAGGGAGTCTTGGATCAGCATAAAGTATGCATGTAGATATGAAAAAGAAATTTGTGGCTTTTTAGATATCTTCCTTTCTTGATTCTACAACAAATGATTAGTAAAAGGTATGGAACTTTTTGTTACAAAGGGTTACAGCTGAGAAATGTTTGAAAGAAATCTTATGCTGGATTAATGTATCATCGTTTGATATGTGGTACAAATGGTACAACAACAACTATGTAATGATTTTAAGAATTTTATTTACGTTTGTATTTACAGTTTATGAATATTGAACAGACAACAAATACACATATTAAGAACTAATTCTGTGTTGACAACTGTCCTGGATGATGACCTTGGCCTCAAGATGGGAGATGCCTTCAATAACTGCTATCATGTGTATCAGTACCTTAAAGTTGATGAAGAAGTACAAGCTGCTTTAAAATATTTTATCAAACTTGAGAAGGTGATCTAGGTGTCCAAGTACTGTATTTACTATATATCCATATTCATGCAAAGATGTACTGTTAGGACTCTTTGGACTGAAAGTCAGTAACAGAAAAGAATGAAAACCAATGGTTTTATAAAATAAATTAAAAAAGTATTTCCCAAGAATACAAAGTGAAACTTGTGTGTGTGCGTGTGTGTGTATGTGTGTGTGTGTGTGTGTGTGTGTGTGTGTGTGTGTGTGTGTGTGATTTGGATTTTTAATATAGCTTTAACAATTTTTCAGTCACATCGTTAGAATGTTTGCAGTGTGGCAGTTTATAGTGATGTATAAACTTGGGGCATCATGCAGAAGACATGTAGCATGATGTCCACCCAGTCACATTATCCTTACACCAGTCCTACCAGTCCTAACACTAACCTTAATGCTGAGCACCAAGTGAGGCAGCTGCTAGTACCAATCTTATAAGTCTATGATATGACACAGCCGGGGTTTGAACCCGTAACCTCTCACATCCAAGGTGGATGCTCTAACCACTTAAGCCATCGGAGGGGTCAAAATGAAAATTTAAAAAGGACTTACAGTATTGTGAATTAAATTGCAAATGGTCAAAACAGTTATATCATAAGTCCAAAAGTATAGAGTATTCCAAATGAATTCCAGTTGTGTTCTGAATGAATTCCAATCTTGAAGGTGCTAATGTACCAACAACCTGGAATAACCTAGAATAGTGTTGATGTACTAACATCTTGATGAATCACAATGATGTAATCCAAAATGTCAGTTTTAGATTCGTTTGTGTAGTTACATTAATAAATATTGTATGCATTCCTTGATCAAAACAATCCAACAAAGTAACGCGAGTAAATCTTTCTGCGGGTGCTATCAGCGACATCGTTAAGACTGGTGGGATATTTCCACTTCTTGCAGCTATCCCAGCGTTGATAGCCGCTGCGGCCCCAGCTGTTGCAAAAGCTGCTGCGTTAGGTGCAGTTGGGACAGCTGCTGGAATGGCTCTGAAGAAAGCAACAGGAAAAGGAGTCAGAAAAAAGGAAACGGTCTGAGACGTCCAGGGTTTCGATAAGGACGCGGATTAAGACTTCCAGGGACTCGCTGATTTTCCCGATGTCTAACTTTGATTTGCTCGATGTTTTTATGCGTGATCAATTACCGAAAAATCCAAATCTGAAAGAAACAGGTATTATTAATCTCGATAAAAGCTTTGGTCGTGGCACTCACTGGGTTGCATATGCAATTGATCCACGTGGTATTGTTTATTTCGATTCGTATGGGTTGGCGCCACCAAACGAATATTTAAAATATATCGACAGACTTTAAAATATTCCAATCTGGTATTCAACTCTATCAACACAAAAAATGACCGACCCGCCGATATGTGGCGGTAAAGCACTAGCAGTACTTGATGCTGTATCAAGATCAACGAAACCACCTCATAAAACTGTACACGAATATACATTAAATAATCGCTAATCATATAATGGTAGATATTTACGGAAGATCAGCTAAAACCAAACCTCAATAAGCTCCAGGTGAAGACTTACTCAAGCGAGTAACAAAACAGACCAACGACGAATTATCTGACATGCTCAATCTTGCCAACGTTGCTCCAAACGAACTTGTTGTATTTCCAAACCGTGAAGGGAAAATTGAAGACAAGTAATATTTCAATCAACAATATTATTATTCGTAATCGATTATCGCGAGAAGGTCTTGTTGCTGTATATGACAAAGAGGGCAAACTTGTTCCTAGTGTTGTTAGTCCGTCACCGATCCGAGATAGTATAAGTGAACGAGTGTTAAAAGCCGGTGATATAATGAACGGCGTCATTAACATGAATAACAATAAAATTATTAATGCAGGAGAACCGAAGGATAATCTCGACGCTGCAACAAAAAAATATGTAGACGATAACAATATTCCGATGACAAGTTCGTTGTCGACGATCAATGATAGAATGACCGCATTTAGAACTGAATTTTTTGATCATGTACAACTGTTTATGAATTTTCGCAGAAACGTAAACAGAACCACTAATGAATTTTTGGGAAGTCCAACAACCGTTGACATAAAACTCACAGACGTTTACACGAAACTCAACGACATTGTCAGTGGAATTCCTAATATCATTCAAAAAACTAATCTGATTAAAATTCCACACAAACAAATTAACAATATCGTGTACACAGTATCATCGGGATCATCAACATGGACACCAAGCGATAACACTATCAAACATACCGCGGAGGTCACTGGCGTGTACAGGCTGTCCGTGTTCAGCTCTGCAAAATTCAGTATATTTACCACGTATCTATGGCGTCATTCAACCGATAATTTTTCTGGGACTGTATCTGTAGTGTTAAATAAAGATACCGAAGAAATGTTTATACTGGTATCAGATGATAAAAAATTAACCTCGGCGTCCTACTGGTGGTGCATAGAATTTGTAGCTGAAACACCTCCGTTGTCTTAGACAACGACTTAATACAATATAATGATAGACGTTCAGCGATACAGATACGATCAAGTAACAACATGGCAGAATAAATTAAAAACTATCATCGATGATTATACAGCAAAAATAAAGAAATATCGTAGGTGTGCGGTTGTCGTTGATATCATCGTTTATTCGGTTTCCGCGATTGTTGCTGGAACCGGCGTAGTATTATCAACGTTGACGATGAGAGCGCCGATCGTTGTAACAATCATTGTTTCATCGTCAACCACGATCGCTGGAATATTTAATATAATCGCGAAAAAGATAAATACGTGTACAAATGAAAAATTGAACGAGTACATGATGAAATTACACACAGCAACGACCGCATACTCTAAATTATCATTGATGATTTCTTCGTCGCTTAATGATGGAATAATATCTGACGAAGAATTCAGTATTATAATAAAGATCTACAATGAAGTATTTGATGAAAAAATTCCTGAACAGGATTTAAAACAATAATAGTATAATAATGACAACGTCATTGGAATTATTACAACAGATCGTCACTAATACTGCTCCGGTAAGAACCACAATGATATCAGCGAGTTCAACTAATCCTGAATTCAGTATTAATTTTCCAACTGCAATGCCAGCTTCCGAGATAGCGTTAGCGCAATTACGGGTTTATTATAGTTGGCCCAATATTAGGTCAAAATCGTTTGGTGGACTACAACCGAATAATTCATTAGTATTTGCAAATAAAAATAAACCCGATGGGACTCCTGATTGGCAAGTAGTTAGTATTCCAACGGGCAGTTATCAAATAGAACAGATCAATGAAGAATTCCAACGCAGAATTAAATCCATCACAGGAAAAGAATCAAAGATAGCCATTACCGTCCACGAGCCAACACTGTCTTCGGCCGTTGAAATATTATCACCGGATTACGCTGTGGACATATATCAGAGTTCAATCAGATCAGTATTAGGATGGCTAGAAATCCCACCGGTTTATTTCGGACCACCAGAACCACGCCGAGATGAATTTCTGACAACTGATCGAAAATTTATCAAAATTCCAGATTACCGAAATGATGTTCCGTGGACCATTAATAAATTTTTTACTGATGGACAAGAAAAAATTCCTGATCTGAGAAGAGATGAAAATATGATGGATATGAGAATAATCACTGTTACAATCCCTGATGCAGTAGATGAATTTAACCTGATGTTTACCAGTGTAAAAAATTTAATCGTTGATCTGACATATTATTACAGCGATAATGTGAAAAAAAATATCATAGAAGCAATTCAGCATCTGAATTTAATATTATTTGATTTCGAATATGCTAAACATATTTTAGTCAAAAAAGCGTATAAATATCATAAAGACCCAGAAAATGCTAAAGATGTAATTAAGAAAGTTTACGAAGAAACATATACTGGACATAAAATCGGTGAATTCAAACAATTAATGATTGATGTTGTCAAGGAAAATTTTCCAAAAATCCTTGAATCATGGAGAAAAATAGCCCCACCGGCAAATGTTTTAAGACATAATAATAATCCATACGGTGGCGGCCGTCATGTTTCACTGGGTATTGTCGCGATCACATCAACGATTGCTGTCAATCTAGTGTGTGATGCCATCGACGGCAGTGATCAAGTTGACACTGAAAAATCCAACCAGGCCCAACAAGGATACATTCTGTATTCATTTACCTCTCAAGTCCCCCCAGGCTATTTGATTGTATCAGAACCAATCAATGTTGTTTATCTAAAATGTCATAATCAACTCTTATCGCGGATACATTTCAAACTTACTGACCAGTCTGGCCACTTGCTCGATCTGAGGTCAGACATATTAAATATAAACATGTCTGTAAGATCGTAGAGCGTCATCGCCGTAACGTAGTTATGGAAAACACCAAGCAAAAAAAAATGTCCCTTGACAACGTCAAGGACTAAGTCAAGGATAAAATATTTTTTTTTTTACCCCGTGATTTTATCAGGATCAGAAATGAATTATCCTGGCACAACGTTACAGGTGACACTATTAGTTTCTTTGTCAACGTCACTATGGTCACTTTCACTATGATTAGAGTCACACTCGTCTTTATCTTTAGCTAGTAACTCTTCCGTCATCGACATAATATCTCTCAGCTGTTTTATACGGGCGTGTACACTTCTTTTCGTTTCGAATTCTTGAGATAATTCCGACCTAGCCTTTTCGATTGAACGTGAAAGAGGAACAAATAATTTCACTTGCGTATCCGTGATTGCTGCCAGCGATTGTAACATCGCCTGCTGGATCAACTTTATGAATCTATAATCGGAAGGCAGTGTATATTTACCTTCTGATTTTCGAAATTGTAATGATTCAAAATCAGTCATAATTTTTTCGGGATCAAGCTCATCAGATATTTTTATACCGCTGTGTTGTAATTGCTTAATAGCAGCAATAATATCATTAATATTTTCATGATTCATTATATAAAAGTCATTTGTTTAAATAAATTTATTTTTCTGAAATCACTTAATAATTTAATGGGGTAATTATCTGCACGACTGAAGTTGAAGAAATCTAGCAAAATTTAATAATTTGATGGGGTATTTGCACGACTGAAATTGAAGAATTCTGACGAAATTCATTGTTTTTGATTGGGTATTTGCACGACTAAATGAAGAAATCTCAATAAATTTCACTGATTTTCAGTTTTTCATAAAAATAAAGTAATTTCAGAAATATATTATAAGTAAAATAATGTTATCAAATATTTTATAAAATTGAGAAAATACAGCAAATCTGAGTAAATTTATTGATTTTGATGGGGTATTTACGCGACTAAAGTTGAAGAAATCTAGCAAAATTCATTACTAAATAAAAAAAAATATCCGTGAATTCAGGATTTTTTCTGAATAAATTTATAATCCACGAATTATTCTTTCTTGTGTATTCTCGCTCTGAATTTTTGTTGTAATCGTCGGCGCGCACGTTCATCACGTGAAATAGGCATGACGGAACATGATCGATGTGAGAATCCTTTTCCAGCGTAAATTCTATCAATGAATTCTACATAAGTAATATCATTTCTTTCAGTAATTTTGACTTTCGTCCACGGAGGTAATTTATCAGCAATACTGATTTTATCAACATCATAAATAATAAATTTGTGTTTATTATTATCAATTGTATGCTTTTAATTAAATATCAGCGTATCTATATTCGATCCTCTGATTGAATATTTTCGAAAACGCTGATCTTCTTAAATTATTTGCAACAAAACGTACTGAAGGCATGACAATATCAAAATACATACCAGCCGCTCTCATTGATGGAAATATTATTTCTTCACCTGTTTCTGTATTTGTGGATATAACCGATTTAGGAGATTTATTACCATGACCGGTTCTTCCTGATTTACAATTCTCACTTTGTGTAACGATACGTAAATTTTCTAAAGAATTATCTCTCGGATCTGAATTGATATGATCGATTACAAATCCTTCTTTGATCGGGCCATAAAAACACTCAAATAGAAATCTATGTGAGAGATAGCTTTTATCTTTTTCAGCACGAAATGTGACATAACCAGTATTAATAACAGTACGAACTGGTTTTTCTTGTCGACAGTTTCTGATGATACACTACGAGATGCCTCGTAATTCTTAATGATGGGATGTTTAATAAACTCATTCTGCTCCATTTATATATATATATATAATATCATTCTTCTAAATGATTATTCTGAAACCTAACCAAATAATCATTTATGGTTTTAAACGGAGATGCCGATGGTCCATATTTCTCATCGTAATACCGCTTCATCTCTCTGTATTTTTTACCGCCACATTGCACGCATAATTGAGTTTTTCCTCTGACTCCAACACCGCATCGAACGCAAGGTTTTGGTCCTGTGATTCCTTGTCGAATACTCTGCATGTGGTATCCGCAGAATTCTTTTACGCATGGTTTATTGCAGCGAAATGAAACCTCGATCATTAACCAGTTGCATTTGTTATTTGTTTGTATCATATATTATGAAAGAAAATCTAATTAAATAAATCCTGTCTTAATTATTATATGGAGGAATTTAAGAGATTATCCGTAACTGAATCTTCCGCCGTCTTGGCTGGAGCAAGATTTGATCTTGATAAATTAACGAAATCCAAATACTCAATGCAAGACCTAGCTTTGATGAATGATGATATAACCGATCGCATTCGTGAAGCTAAAAAAGAATTTCGAAATGATGGTGCTACTCATACTTGGTCGTCATTCAGAATCAGAGATACCGTCGACACTAAGATGAATGACGAACGAGGAAGAAGTATTATCAATTACCTTGATAATCAGCGATATATTATTCTGATCAAATTTATTGTGCAGACGCATGATGATATTTGGATTATCCATGATAAACGTGAACCTGTCAGAGTAACACAATCAGGACAAACTGTTATATTGGATAAAAATTCCAAGCCAGGTGTATTAACCGGTATTGATAAACCGTATTAAGAACAAGCATGTCCTGTAACCGCAGTTGTTTATGCGATATATCCGTTAAATGATAAACCCAGCATTGAAGATCTTAAACCGATGAAATTATCACTGTTAAATTGTGTAGCTGAGCGAGTTATGGAACATTTCAAAAAAGCAATACGTGAGAATGGCTTAACAGATATAAGACGTAAAAAAATAAACTCATGGGCAGAAACAGTTAAGAATACCGGAGCATCTATCAAGGACGTCGCTGAACTAGAAAAAAAATTAAAATTTCCAATAACAGTAAGAACACTAACAGGAGAGATTTTATATGCGTCAAAATACACATCAAGAGGAGCTCCAATAACAATCATTGATCTCAATGCACATGCATGGACTGATGCTGTAACACTATTTCCACGAGATAGAATAGTTAGATCTTATGAGGATTATATATTCGATGCTATCAGCGATATCAATAAGAATGATCCTGTACCTGTTTGGTTATTTCAGAGTTCAGAATCCGTGAATTACGATCAATTTGTAAAACCTAATGGAGAGATTTACCGCAGAGAATCTCTTCATGAAGAAATGAAGAATCTTGCATTGACATACAATTCTGATGATGTTAAAGTTGAACGATTATTGAATCGTTTTACAGTTCCATCAGTTGCTGCTCACTTCGCTCAGGAGAAAAATTCACGGAAACCAACACGATCAGAATTCCTCGAAGATATTCAGCGTAGGTGTGTCGAAAATGGACATGGCGGGTTATGGAATACCAAATACGATCATCGTAAAGTTATATCGGTTGATATGGTTGCGTGCTATCCTGGGAGTTTTCTTGGATACGGAGACTGTTCTGAATATTTCAAAAGATTCGGACATCCGACACATGAAATGACGAGAGTTGCGATAAATAGACCATTACCTGATTTGATTTAACTGGATTCGCTTGTGTAAAATCATTTAAGTTTCGTAATAATCTTCATCCGATCGTTTATGCGTGGTTTGGTAGACATTTTGCAGAAACATATTGGGTTCCAATAGTGCTATTACGATACATGTTTGATACTGGAATCTTAGTGTCGTTGAGCGTAAGTGAAGCTATTATATCATATCATATGCAGAAACAAGTTTGGTTACCACAACAAAAGAGATACTCACAGACAGATCCAGATGAAGATCGGGATAAAATTGATTATGAAAATAAAGTTGCAAAAGATCTCGGTAGAAAAATAATTGGTAAATTTACTCAAGGTGGTTCGTATGATCATAAACTACATTGTGCAAGATTAATCATGGATGATGCTGAGTTAGATTTTATAATTACTAATACAACGAACAAAGGAACATTTATAAGCAGAAGTAATGCTTATTCATCAGACGGAATTAAATTAGGTACAATCGTGAGTTATATCGATGATGAGTCACCGCAATTTACTCATTTAAGATCTTCAATGCTCGCTTACGTTTCTATAAATTTATTATCGATGATAAATAGATTTTCTTGCTATGCTGTCAGAGTTGCTACGGATTCGTTTTATATAAATAGCGCGTACTTGGATTTGGTAAAACCGTTACTCGGTAATGGTGAATGGGGATTATGGTGAATAAAACACGAAAGCATACTCGATCATTCTGAATCAGCAGACGTTAATATCAAAGAAATATACTACGGTGATGACAATCAAATACCAGAATCAACATCACCATCTGTATTTGATCCCGTGGCCAGACATAAAACCATTTATCTCAAAGGACCTGGAGGTTCTGGTAAAACAACACGTGCCATTGAATGATTTCATCAGAGTTCAGATATGATTGTGTTGACACCTACACACAGACTAGCCAGAGAAATAAAACAACGAGGAGTAAAATCATGTACATACCATAGTTTCTTCAGATGGTGTGGAGATACATGGACACCTGAGCGAATGGGTGAGAAATATATTCCCAAAATTATTATATGGGATGAGATTTGTACGATGTCGCTGGAAACACTAAAAATATTTCTTAATTGGTTATTAACGGAAAATACTGCGGTAATTATGTATGGCGATCATGGTCAACCACCACCTTTCGTCGGTCAATCTCCACATGAGTGGTTAAAATCATTTGTGGATTATTATGAAGAAATAAATGATGATCATAGAGGTATTGCTGAACCTCTGAAAGAATTTAAAAGATTAATCAGACTACAACCAGATAGAATACAATGTGAGATAGCGCGTGAAATAACTCCGGAAACTCTCATCGATGATTTCTGGAATCTGTAGACACCAAATGATTAAATAGTTGCAAGTAAAAAAATAGTTCGTGATGAATTACAAGAGAAATTATTGATGTTAAACAAAGAAAAATTCTCAAATTTACTTGTGCCATTGTGTTATCGCCCAGCAGATACTCGACGACAGAATATTGAAGTTGAAATTCCAGGACGAGACACTGAAAGTGTCCAGAAACAGAATCTCGCACTAAATGATATTGTTTTAGTTGATATTGATGTTGTTGAAAGCGCGTTGTGTATGAATAACTCACCGTGGAAATTGGGATATGCCATAACGATTCACTCGTCACAAGGACTATCTATTACTGATACAAATATCTGGATTGTCGATGACAGAATCGAGTGGTCAAATTTAGTCTATCTCGCAGTATCTAGAGTCAGGAGAATATCTCAACTGCACAGAGTTGTCATAGACTCCACAGAAAATAATAATCAAACTGTTAGTGTTGAAGTAATAAGAAAAAAATATCTACTTATAAACGATGTGATTAAAAAAAAAGAATCGTGATTTTGATATCAATGTTGAATTTATTATGACGCTAAAACAACAACAGAATAATCGTTGTATAATTTGTAATTGTCACATGTTGTGGAAGTATTCTAGTAATAATCCAAAACAATTTACCGTGGATAGAATTAATAGTGATCTTGGTCATACACGTGATAATGTCATATTGATATGTCTTGAATGCAATCGACGTCGGGGTTTCAGTTTACAAAAGTGAACGCGGTGGTAATTGTGTGTCTTCAGGAATTACTTGTAATTGTTCACGTATAAATCCACGCTGAGGAGCAGTTGAATCCAGTCTGTAGATTGCGGGTCTACCCGTGAATCTAACCACGCTAGAAATTGTATAAGTAGTCACACTCCAGAGAGGATCAGTTGCTCTTTTTTTGCCTCCTTCAGGTTCACCGGGTTCATATAGATATCTTACAGTCACATTGCCTAATACTGGTTGAGATTGTGTGATTTTGTTCCGAGGTATTCTTTCCTTTGCATACTGGTATCCAAATAACCGCTCAGCGAGTGTTCGATTAAATCGTTCAACGATTGCCTGATCACGATGAATTGTATGTCCTTGTCTGATTCTGAAATTATGCTTTTTCATCAGCGATGATACTACACCACGAAATTCTTTGCCAGGATCAACTTGTAGCAATTGTGGCCATCGTAATGGTCCTCGTTGATAAATTCTTTCAAACGCAGATGCAACTTCAGATGTTGTCTTTGTTGATAATGGTTCCGCTTCTTTATATCTACTTGCAACATCAACGACGGTTAACGCGTATTTGTATGTGCGTGATTGACGTCCACGTGTTTTAATAATATCATGTGGTAAAAACAAAATATCTGCTTGATGAACTTCATTGGGAACGCTGACATCAAAATACGCGTACTGAATTCTTTTAGGTGGACGTAGATAGATTTGCCATATTGCCTGTCGTGCTAACCATGCTGCAGCAACAGCACGTGAGACTTCAGCAAGTTTACTAATTACTGCTCTGCCCTTCCAATATCCTCTTGGGCTATAATAAATGGATTCCATTATTATGATCATATAATTAATTACCCTGCCCATAGCATTAGTTTACCCTTCATAGCAGATTTCACTAGAAAACTAGCGAGTTTTTCTCTGAGAGATTTATCAGGTATAGAATTTAACGCATGAATCAATTTCACATCTGCGAGATGCCGTTGTTGTAAATCCTTGTTTTTATACGCAACATCATGAAAGTGACACGCTTGATCAATCTTGTTTATTGGATACTCTCCAGGTCGCGGCTGATTTTGATCATCAAGTCGAATATCAAGTCGAGTTCCAGGACCACAATAATTGTATCCGGGTAGATGTTTTTCCCCGGGATACTTTGCCCACGGAACCCCTGGAAAATTTTCCCAACGAAGCGGCGATATCACCTCCTGTCTTTGTACTAGACGAAATAAATTTGTATTTTTTTTGTACCACACTTTTCACACTTACCTGTAAGAGCGCATTTTTTATTTTTTGTTATTATTGTTGTTAATCCAGTGGTTGGGGTGGTTGCCCTGCATCGAACACAATATAAATTCATATCATTTATCATATGGATATAATTGACTTTTCAGCGACACGAAAACAAGAACCAGTCAAGCATCACCCAGCATTGCCAAATTCTATTAGGGCAATCATAATAGGTCCATCTGGATCAGGCAAAACACAATTATTGCTTAATTTGATAATGAGATGGCTCAAATGGGATAAATTATATTTAGTAGCTCCATCCGTGGATGATCAGCGATGCTATGAAGTACTTAAAGATTTTAATGAAAATGCAAAGTTGCTGAATGAAGACAGTGACGTTATTGACTTTATAACTGATATTGATGACGCGTCATCTGTAGATGACCTTGATGGAAGTATTAATAATTTAGTAGTGTACGATGATGTCATGCTGGACAAACAATCAAATCCAGCTAGTATATTTTCTCGAGGTAGACAAAAAAATACAGACGTGATTTATGTTACACAGCGTTATACACAAATTCCAAAAGTGATCAGAGATAACTGTAATATTTTAGTTGTGTTTAACGGAGTTGATAATCATACGCTGCAAAATATTTATTATACTTGGTGTTCAGGGGACATGGACATGATTAAGTTCAAAAACTTTTTTTCTAAAGCACAAGCTACCCTGTTTGGTTTTATAACCATAAATTTGCACGACCCTAGGTCGAGGTATCGTATAGGTATCGATAGAATATTTGGTCCTTGATGCTGAATAACTCTGTCACAACGATAGAGTAATTAAGCAGTTATTTCCCTTGACAGTCAAGGATAGCGTAGTCTTGAAAACGGTGCATAGATAATTAATAGTTTCATATCTATACAGTTATGTTCTTCTTTGACTTTGATTTCCCAGCCCTGTATCTCTGAAAAGTCTGAGAAATATACCTATTTCATATGATATCAAACACAAAAATCTGTTGCCTAAAATCAGGACGAACCACGCTATAGACATTAGTCATTATCGATTTTTTTTGTTCAGACCGGAATGAACTGAATAATATCAATCCATGCATTCATTGCTAGATAGTTCTGTCCTGATGAAATCAAGGGCTGATAATATAATATTTAATCAAGGCAGAAACGGCAGAAATATGTAAAATTGCAGATTTTATTCAGAATCTGATAGCATAATACTGATCAAAGAATCTGCAGTGACAGAGTCAGGGCTAAGATAGCTTATATATTTATTTTTGAAACGTATATTTGTAAGTGGAACTCATGGTGCATTGGTAGCACGTCTGACTCGTACTCGAGGTCTTGAGTTCGAACCACATGACTGACACTGTCGATGGTTTGTGGCCCTGGGATGCCAGTTTATTTAATAATTATTACTCACTTAAGAATTGGGGACGCAAGCAAGCCCCATGAGATTTCATGTAACCTCGTCAACGTCAAAGAACGTGGCGAGTGCAGTTTTGCACTTTCCCCGGGGTTTGATTTAAGGGGGTTACATGAAATCGCAATACCTAGACAACCCTCTGAATTTCTAATATTTCGTTTCGCACATTAGAAATTCGCTGGGGGGGGGGGGAGTGTCTATGCGCTTGCGTCCCTAAAATAAACAGCAGCTATGATGTGAACTCGTAACTACTGAAGGATACCCACATAGGGGCATTCAAAAAGAATGTCCGCCGGACCAAAAAGTCTCAATAAGGTGCCTGTGGACCATAAGACAGGTCTTAACCGATGAACGAGTGCCTTGTGGGCTTAAGGCCTCAAGAACGGACTCTTAAGATCTTATTGGTAAAAGGCTTTACCGTCAAAAGGGACCCAGTGGAATGGTAGACTGAGCATCATCGCTGCTGTTTATTTTTGAATTTATAAACATCGACAGCAGCAAGGAGGGTGCGACCAAATGTATGTGATATTTTTTTTTTGGTTCCATGGAACTGTTTATGTTCGTAGTCGTTTTATTTCAAACATTTTTTTTTTTTTTTGGTTCTCGCAGGAACCCTTTTTTTTCAAAACTAAAGGTTCTGCAAAATGTGGTCTGTTCACCCTCCCTGCTCAGCAGCATAGTATATATATATATATATATATATATATACAGATATCAAATAGTAGGTATAGTTTTCCTATAGTATGTGCAATTTCATATTTTTTATATTACCAGACGTTAAAATTTCACTTTATGTGATTCTGATTGGTCCAAATAAGCCCATGAAATTATTGTGCAGCATCCTCTTTACTGATTGGCTGGGATCGTGGGAAAACGTTTTAAACCCAGCCTTCTGGAATGTTTTGTTTTGAATGAACCTTTTTTTGGCGGCCATTTTTTAACTCGACTGGTGAAAAGAAATTGAGGAAAAATTATCTCGGCTGTCTGAATATGGATATGTTACCCCCACAGTGGTTTGTTATGCCATGTATAACAATATCATTATAAGAAAAATGGCGTAAAACTATAAGACAAGAACAACAATGAGAAGTAAAACTAAAGGTATTGCTTATTTGATAGCGGGGGTGGGGGTGGGGTGGGGCGGTATATCTGTAACATAGATATAGAATCCACCGTATATACAAGCGTGGTTTAAATGTTAACTTAAAGAAGTAAATAAACTCACCTCTGTTCACAGAAGAATCTGGACATAAATGGGTCTCCTAACTGACAGAACTTTATCCAACCACAGCATCTTTACGCAGTATAAATGGGATGCAAATGCGACTCAAAAAGAAATTTGTTTACGCCTTCTGTACAGTCTATTGTTCCAAATCAAATGCTGCAAATATCCGGTCACAAATGCATTGCAGTAAATATGGGAATTTTTGCATCCAGTAATGCTATTTCACATTAAAATCGCAACAATGTAACGTTTTGTTCTGAAAGTGATATTTTAGGGTAAACATGTACTCTAGGCGTACTGTGTAGCGTGTCAAACAATGTGGCAACATCACATCGCAATGAACATTCTGTTTCGAAAAATGATTTTGTCGTTATAAAACGTTCTGTTTATTCGGATGGAAGCATTTTCTTTTGATTTTTGTTTGTAAAAAAATACAATCTACTTTTTATATATTTTATACAAAAAAAAAAATGAAAGGTGCACCGTCTGTCAGAATGAACAAAATTATTCATTCTTCTTTCTATCTAAATAATTTCCTCTGAAATAAAAACTATATGATAAAAAGAATCTCAAATGAGCAATGATTTAATATTAAATTTATGAAACTCGTTGAATAATGTCCGCTTTTGCTCGCCCAGGCTCGCAAAAGCTAGACGTTATTCAACTCGTTTCATAAATTCAATATTAAATCATTACCCATTTGAGATCCTCTATATAACACATTGGATTCTAATCAGTATTTTGTTTCAAAATACACAGGATTGAATATTGATACCTAGTGACAAAAGAAAGGATCTGTTTTATTAATAATTTTAATTTCTGATTTTATAGAATGAAGTGTCATAATGGTTTCAACACCCAATGGTCAATGGTTATTGCCAACAGGATGGACTACAGTTCATGTAAAGAAGCAGAGACAGAAGTATGTTATATTCACTTTGCATTTACACTACCAGTTAGCAACATTCTGTACCAATTCATTTGATCAGAGTTTGAATGTCCTTCTTCAAGGATTGCCTTCAAGACCTTGTTTAAGGTGCTTATTGTGTCGATACCCACTTTTGTCTCAGATCTCATACAGTAGTGAGACAGATTTTCTAAATTCTTAATTTTATTATTTCAGATGGTTTTTACATACGTAACTCCTCAGTAAGATATATGAATTTAATAAGTACTAATTAAAACGAAATATTTTAGACTATTAATGCATGTTGAAAAGTATTCATAGTCAGAGTGTACTATTTTGAAGTCTGCAGTAGGTATTTCTGTTAACATTACACTGGTTATTCTCTATAACATGATTATTTGTGGGATCATAAAACATAATTACTATTATTATTGGGTCCTTTAAAGAAAAATCATAAAATTTATATGTAAAACTGGAATCATGGCCATGACAGAGTAACATAATTCAATTGGATTATTTGGATTTTGCATTAACTGATGTGCAGTCATATAGCTTGCAGCTGTGTAGTCCTTCTCTATTCTTATATAGCATAGGCATAGTGTTTTTAAAATTCTTAATGTAATTGGAGATTTCTATATGTTTAGGGGCTCCCTTCTACCTGTTTGGCCAGTGATGAAGGCACCTCCATTAATGATGAATCCCATTAATAATGTATCCATCAGTTCAACCAAAAATGAAGTATTGACTCAGTATGATCATGTTTATACTTGCACAGTATCTACACAACTGACCCAGACTTACCAGTCTTGGACACAAGGTATGCATTTCATTACATATACATTACTTGCTTAATACATATTTAGACGTAGAGGCAATGTGGAGGCATGTTCTGGAGCTGTCATTTTGGTATGAAATTAAATGTAGATATGTATCATTAATTAATTGACAATTTTGATATAGTTTGAAACTTCTTACACTTAATGGCCATCTATGGATAAAAACTGCATGCCAAATTAGAGGGGACTGTTCTTAAGTTATTATTTTATTTGGTTTCAACAGATAATACTTCACATGCATTGATGCATACAATCGATCCAGACAGACGACATTATATAAGCTACTGTACATCCATGACAGAGTATCCACTGACACAATAGAAAACCTAAATTCATTCCTGGTAGTAGCCAAAGTAGTTTTGTCTGGATGAACTTCACAACACACCGGTATTTATTGTAACTACATGCACATGCAGTGATTCCGCTTATGTGTATTATTTCATCTTTACATACATTTCATTTTCGTAGGAACTGAAAGAGGGTGGAGCTATGTTTCAGTATATGATAAATTACCAATATCAGAAAGTAAATTAGAAATATTAGCTACCAAATTTTCAGATGTAAGACTGTTATCATTTGAACACTCTCCAATATAGCAAAGTTGCTGCATGCTGCATGCTGCTCTATTTATTTATTGGAAATGAATGCAGAGACTGTGTTAAACACTGATTCACTTATAAAAGATGTAAATATGTTGTTCATTTGAGAAGTTGAGAAGAGGCGTCTTCAAACTGTATAACTTATATCTTACATGTGACTTGAGAACCATTTCATGTAATGCAAAATGCACAGAACCTTTGTCATGTAACCCATGTTGGGTGAAATATTGCTAGCAGTAGAATTGCCAACAGGCAAACTTGACATGATTTGGCCCATTAGGTTACTTCTGCCTAAGCTAGGGATTGTATACTCTATAATTCTGTGCAATATATTAATATAATTATCGTTTGTATAGAAAATAATAGCTGCCACTATGACAAATGAACAGACTCATGAAAAAATCTTAAGTTATTCTCTTTTCTTTAAGTCTTGTTGGGATGTTCCAACGTTTAAACTTCTTTACAGTGAATGGCATATTTTCTGAATTTTCTTAGTCTTAACCATTATATCCTCCAGCTTTCTCAGAGCTTGAGCACTTGAAAATGTCATATCAACTCTCAGCATATTAGTTTGTCAAATGATGTATCTTAGAACTTTTATTGTTTGATTTTCAGATGTTATTGCCACTTGCATGTATTGTTGAACTTTGGTTCATCTTTACTTAAAATTATGTCACAGAGTACCCTTACTTTTAGACCAGCTAAAAATAGACATTGAATTACCATCATCTTGAATATTGTCTTAATGAAGAAGTCAGTAGCTGTGACCAGTATTGCCACAAGTAAGGAAAATTATTTTCTGTTGATAGTTTTTATCATATATTATGAAATTTGGGCAACACAGTGATCGAGATTGATGCTTTTATTCACCTGTATTTATTTACTACAACATTGCTGTTCTCTTACTCAAATGTTTAATCTTGCACCTTGATATTTTGCATATTATGAAAATATGCATTTTCGTATGAAGTTTCATATGATTTAACAAAGTATTTTTCAAAGTTGTATGGTGTTTGACTTGTACCAGAATAGATCTGGAAAAATTCCATTTTCCTATCCCATCTGAAGTTAAAAATAAATTTCATTTGCCCACTGTTATGTATATTTGATTTAATTGTTTGTCTGTTAGTTTAAATTTTGTTTTATTTCATTACATGTTATTGTAATGTAACATTGTTTGCTGGACTTGACCTTGTCAAAAATTGAGTTCACTTCTGTTTGACCTGATTGACTTTTTTATTTTCTAAAATTTCATTTATGTAAACAACTAATAATGACTTCATTATTCTATATGTGTATGAGCTAATTAACCGAATTATTATTCAGGTAAACATGTTGATTTGGGTAAGGATTTTGGGGATTCCAAAGTGAATGTTATAGGGTACTATGTTGTAAGTAAACAAGGCTCATTAAATCATTCAAGAAGGTTATTTTCAGTTAGGTAATGGTTGTTTTTAGAAAATGCTAATTTGTGACCCGAGGTCAAACAGAGAACTATATTATCTTGTGACTGTCAGGATTTTGCCAGTTGTGCTTTAACGCCTAGTACTTTAGGTTGTATTATGTTATGTCCAATTTGGGCTGAATTTTATTTTCTTCAAATTATTGAATTCAAGTGATTATTTTCTCTGGAAATACAAAAGTACACTGATAAAATTTGTGGATAAAGATTCACTGGAATTTATACTGAATTTAAACCTGGAAAAATATTTCTTTGATTCAACAAGAAACTTTTGACACATCAGTACGGTGCAGGCCATAACAGACACGTCATCGCCTTCAATTTTAAATCTTTTTGGGACTTGAACCGAGTTTTATTCAGGACATTTTATTACTAGGACTTGTGTCTTTAATTCTTGGGTTATTTTTGGATTTAGTTTGCAATACCATAAGTTCTTTTTCCTCATTTTCACTTTGTATTCTAGGGAAATAAATTATTTGTTAAATTTTACAAAGCTTGTTGTCTTAACTCTTTTCTATCACTTATTTTAAGAGCATAGACTCGTAACACCCAGGAACAAAATTAACATGCCTGATGAAACAATTGTTGTGTATTATAAAGGCCTTATTAACGTAAGACTTAATTATCGTCATATTGACCCAATTTTTAAATGCCATTATCAAATGTATGAGTGTCTGTATTAGGCATTATTTCCCGAAGTTTCAGTCTGAAGGCAGTAACTCTACACGATTTCAATCTGAAGTGTTTGTAACACCCAATTCTTGGCAACTATGTTGCACATATGGACATGAGCCCATTCATAATAACACTCACTTACAAAAATCTGTTTGCAATCTTGAAAGCAATAATACTCTCAGAGACAATTTTATTTTGAGAAATAAAGCACATGCAAATATTCATTGGATAAAAGCATGTATTCGGCAGGCATGCTCGTGGACTACTTGCCTTCAGTTTGTTTGATCAACTTGTCTCAGGTGTCCAATGGATATCTCCAGTGCTGTATATTCTTTTTACTGCATCTCTTTTCAAGTGTCCATTTGTGGTGCTGCAATTGTATGCTGCATAATATTGTGTTTTAAATTAATGACACTAACAGTTTAAGAGCTGTTTCATCAGTTTATTAACTCTTGTTTTTGTATCATTCTTTTTCAGATTTCTAAAGGAAAACATTTAAGGCAGGTACTCTTACATGGAGACAAGAACAGCTTTACTAATCTTTTATTCTACCATGTTGTTTAATTAATTTCTTGAGGACTATAAAAACCATACCAAATTCTATTTACATGTACTTCTTGATATAAAAGTTACCAATTACATTTTTCATGTAATAACTTCAAATGTTAATCAATATTAAAGATGAGAAACATTTCATAAACTTTACAGGTGAATTATTCAGCTATTCAGAATAGTACGTGCATCACTCTAATCTTTGGGAATATAACCTGTCATATATATTTTATTTTGTATTGTTTGTTGGATTTTCTTAATAATTATATACTTATAATGTATATCTGTATTTTTACTTGACCTTTGTCCAAAATCAAGTTAATGGTGTACCTGACCAGTGACATTTATTTTGCAAGCAGCATAATACATAGCTATTATCTCTCTGTCAGTATATATTAAATATTTAGATAATTATCATTGGAAGCAAACATGTTTACTTCTGTATGAAGGTACGATGTTAGTTTTTAACTTGGAAATTCCTAAATTTGTTGACAATGTTTTAGAGAAGAGACTGACCTACATTCTGGCTGTATTGTCGTGTCAGCTTTTTACATAATCTTGTTTACTTGAAAAATAATAATACTTTTGGACTAAAACATTAATTTGGAATTATAGTGAATTCAGACAAAGACATTTTGGATTGTATTATTGTGATACATCAAAAAACTTAACACATCTTCACATTCCTGGCCATTGGCACATTAGCATGTTTGAGACTACAGGCACAGCAACACATCCAATATTGGAATGTATTTTGGAAACACACTGGAATTCAGTTGGAAATTCACACATCTGGAGTTCAAGATAGAACTTTTAGGACTGTTGGGGTTTTAATTTGCAATACTTTAAGTTATTTTTAAATTGTTTGTCTTCTAGTGAAATAAATTATTTGTTGAATATTACAAAACTTGTTGAGTTTTCTCTCTTTTCTGTTACTTAGTTTAGGGCCGGCCTTTGACCAATTGGACAGATTTGGCCCAATTGGACTCCACCCTCACAGGGACCCTGCACTTAAGTAATTTTAAAAAATATATATATAAAGCAATTTTAAAGTGATGGAAGTAATATTTAAGTTTAAGATCATATAAAACTTGTTTAAAAGTTTATTTGCAATGCTGTGCTCACAAGGGGCCCGACAAGTAAAGCCTCAAAAAAATGATTTGAATCGGGCCCCGCATTTGCTAAGGCTGGCACTGACTAAGTTTAAGAGCACAGAGTCATCACAAACCAAAATAACAGAGTGCCAGTAACTATCATTTAAGCTTTAATGGATTAAACATAACAATAACAAAGTTTCTTAAGGGAACTCCAATTTGCAACACTATGTTACACAATTAATGACTTTATTTTAAAAAAGTACCAGTATGCATTGTAAATGGCTAATAGATTATGTTCAAACTATAATGTCAAATACACAGTGTGAATCACATGATATAACACTCATTTTCTACCAATATTTAACATCAGGTTCATTCTGGATGTATGACTTGACTTTGTAAGCTACTATAGCTCTGCGTCAGAGCATCCATAGACACGTGGAAGACCCATGTTCAGTTTTTGTTAGTAGCCAGTCTATCTCTGTCCGGCTAATGACTCACATTTCACTAGCTTATTACATGCTTGTAAATTTTATAAGCATTTAGCTATCACTGTATGCAATTTTTTGTTGCGGAGGTAAAATATAATATCTTATGTTTTTTTCCTAGATTTTACTGCAGCATATGGCCATACTGTGTTACAGGTTGGTTTACTGTACAGGAAGCTTTTGGATGTGATACACAAATCCGACTCGGACGGTTTATTTGGTTGCCATGCTGATTTTCAAGATTCATGACAACAGAACTAAATGTGTTCTAGACGTTTTATACTTATTATGCCATCAGCAAGTATCAGTCTGTGCACTGCATGTCAAAGTATCTATGGCATCTTTGTCAATATCAAGGGGAAGACAGACAGTGATATACCAGCAGATCAAATAATGGAACATCTTGTCAAAATGAGAAAACAGATGCTTAAAGGACTTGGCCCTATGAACAAAAAACCCCATCCTGGCCATATCTAAAGCAGTACAATATTTCTGATAATTTGACAGTGTATCTGCTGTAGATGCGAGGACTGGCTGCCAAAGAGTAATTCTTTTAGTGATGAGTGGAAAATGACATATGATATGTAAAAAGTCAAACTTTTTGTGCCATATTCAGACAGGTCTTTCAGTGCACACAAAAATATACAGGCACCGGTAGATTAAGTAAGGTGGTGTTCTACAGTTTCGTATTTTGCATAGGGTTAGAATTTTAAAGAAAAGAATTTCCGCAGGTTTCCTCACTGGTTAGATTGGCTATTTGAAGAAAAACCTTGTATATTTTAGGTATTGTTCAAACAACCTTTAATTCTCTTTATTTTGGTGTCTGGTTGATAGGTGTAATATAGATTATAGAGTATACAGCTTGGCCTTCCTCCAGATGTGCACCTTTCAAAAAATTGGTAGCTCCACTTGGTCATTTTCACTTTCTGGACTTAAGAGGTAAATTGTAAAAAAAAGAACTGATAACCTTTTTTTTACACTTTATATATTTGGTTTTAATATATTTGGCAATTCATCCATTGCACTTTCAGAAGATGGTATTGTCTATTTTGGCAAAATTCATTTTCCCTATTTTAGTACGTGCTAAAGATAATATACTTTAGACTAATTCAGGCTGAATTGTTTAGCAAAAGGGAGCAGTCATTTTAGTTAGCAGTCTGATTAGATCATGTACAATTTCAATAAGTACAATATCCAAAGAAAAGTCAGCCACATTACATCAAAACAACATAGAGTTACACTGACATTCTCTCCACTGTGCATGTATGAAATGCAAACAACTTCACCTTACCTACGTCACTCTCTCAAAAGTATATAATAACTGGTGAGCGCCCCCTAAACAGACTCAAGTTCAAATCCTCAATTGACTATCGCAAAGTTAGACTGGATTTTGAATCTGGAAAGTAATATTCAGTCAGGAAACCTACCTCCTGGAATTGTCAGGAACCCATTTCATCACATAGTAGATACACTTTACGCATAGTGTGTGCAGTTAAATATTTTTGATATGACAATATGTTACCTTGTCACTTTGTGATTCTGATTGGTCCAGATAAACCCATACACTTCCCCCACAATATTCTCTTTACTGATTGGCTGTATCCATGGGAATTTTCCCTACCCAACTTTCTGAAACCTTTACTTTACTATTACTACATATCAACATTTTGGTTGCCATTTTTTAAATCAATTTTGTAAGGGTGATGTGGCAGAAAAGGTTATGTCTGTCAGAATATGGCCAATTTACCTCACAAGCGCTCGTTAAAAATAAACCTAAGGGTATCAGTCAATGGATAGGGAGCTGGGTGGACCTGTAAACACGAACCCAATCCTATGGCAAGCGTGGTTTAAATGTTAATTTATGTGAGTCAATAAACTCATCTGTTTAGAAAAGAATGTGGACATAAAAACTTTTCTCGCTCATCATCACTAAAATTACTAATTTCATCGTCTAAAGTTTTGATCATCTTTAGAGACTTGTTAACAATAATCGGATCAAATTCTGGGTCTTTTTAAGGTATCATTGGCAAAATTGTGTTTGCGTACACTTTAATAATTAACTCTGCGTCTGCCGTCATAGTAACGATTTTAACCAAGGTTTCTTTGTCATTGTAGTACATACCGAGATGTTTAAAAATATGTCGTTTTGAAAAACTAGCATATACATTTTTGTTTCTTTTTATTTTTATTTTCTTAGTTTCCGCTAGTTTGTCAAGACGAGTATGATTTTCGTTTATTCGTCTTTCTTCCAATGTTCTTCCACTATAAACTCGTGCTTTTATTAAGTCTGATTTTATTATCAAATCTATCTTATACCAATCAAGCTCGAGTAATATTTTTTTAAGTATAATTTCAACTTGTTTTTGTTCTTCTAGATAATCATCAGGATGACAGTATCTGCTTATAATATCAAAGTTTTCCATTGCTTTTTTAAGTTGTGGTCCTCGCATATACATAACGCGAACAAAATTATAAACATAATCTGGTGATACTAGTCTTTTTAATAAACTGATGCCAGTATATTTCATATTTTGGATTGTTTCTGCTGCTACATTAACAGCTCCAACATCTATTTTAGGGTTAAAAATATTATCATAAAATTCTCTGGCAATGGTTATAATTGATGGTTCTGCCATTATTTTATAGCATTAGATTAAATTTGTTCGTCGAGTGTATATATTTGAAATGCTGTCAGTCCTGGAAATGGATGTTCAGCAGCTAAACCATTAATTCGAAAATATAGCTACTTGTTAACAGTGTTTTCTGTCGGGATTGTAAAATATTGTGTTGTTGAAATGTAAGTGTCTGTTGTGCTATACAATGTTGTCCAGTCGATATCATCATTTGATCCTTCCAATTTCCAATCATAAATTCGACCAACATTAGAGTTTAATCGGCCTCGCAATTGAAATTGCCAAATAGCAACTGCAGTAGGCTATTTGGCAATTTCAATTGCGAGGCCGATTAAACTTGATCCAAAAATTTTCAACTTCTCTGTTTGTCATCCATTCTTGTCTATCAGAGAAAACGTAATAAGGATAATTTTCAGGATAATATGCTGATGCGCTTACCTCAAACCCGGCTCGGTTGTCAGTTGCCTTAAACAATATTGGAATATACCCAACATTATTTTTGGTTCGTTTTACACTACTAGACAGACTGTCAACATGCGCTTTATTTGTCAGATCGTTAGGGTTAACTGGAACGTAAGTCGTCATTATCTTGTTGGCTTTCATATTTATGTTACCTGCCATCGGTCCACCGGATTTCTTAAAATATGGGTTGAGTTCATCTTTTAACTGAGAATAACTAATAGCATCGGTTTCATTAGCTGGTGGTGAAGTTATTGGTAATCCAGTTATTTTTTAGTTATTACTCATTATCAGGTTACCTCCCACTGTGTCACCGGCTTTGTTAAGTTTATTATCGTCAACAGATTTTAGTTGTGCATAACTTACAGCTTGTGTTTGATTTAAGTTTTCTGGCGGATACGTAGTCTCCAAATTTATATTTTTTTTCCTGACATGTTGATATTACCTGTAACTGTCCCACCTATTTTATCAAGTTTGTTATCATCAACATACTTCAATTGCAAATAACTTACCGCTTGAGTTTGATTTAAGTTTGCTGGTGGATACTCGGTCTCCAAATTTATAAATTTTTTTCCTGACATATCTAAGTTGCCGCTTGAAATTCCTCCTGTCAATGATAGTTTATTATTGTCGACTAATTTAAATTGTGCATAACTAACAGCTTGTGTATTAACGATATTTATTGGTGGATACGCTGTTTCTAAATCCAGTACTCGTTGATTTGACAGAAACAGGTTTCCCGTCATTGTGTCGCCGGATTTTTTTAGATAGCCTGATAAATCATCCTTACCGTCTGTTATTGTTGTACTTACAGCCGATGAATCTCCTACTAATGTTCCAAATTTTGTATAATAGCTCATTATTTATTTATCGTCTGACTATTTTTTTATATAACATAAAATTGTATAACAATAATGGCAAAATCGACGATATTAAATTTTGATACAGAGCGGTTGGTGAAATATAAACATAACAATGAACTTCCAGATTGTCATTATCTTATTGTTAGAAGAACTGGATCGGGGAAAACAAACTTGCTTATGAATTTACTTCTCGGAGATAATTTTAACTACGATCGCGTTTATATTTACACTATTAACCCGCATCAAGATAAGTACGAGCTACTTAACAATTATAATGACAAACTTCGTGATGATCTTGAGGCTGGTGAAGATTTTTTTATTATCAAACAACCAGAAGAACTTGTTCCAGTTAATCAACTTGATTCGTCCGAACATAAGATAGTTGTTTTTGATGATATTCCGCTAAACAACGAGGAAATGAATAAAATAAGATCATATTTTTCATTATCACGTAATAAAAAATGTAATTCTGTTTATCTCGCCCAAGGATTTTATAATGTTGATAGATTTATTAGGCGAAATACTGGTTGTTTTTTATTATTTCCAGGACTTGACAATGTTGATGTTAGAAACATCGCGAACGAACAATGTGGTGATGTAACAAAAGATAAATTTATTGAATTATATCATAAAGCGACGGCAAATAAATATGACTTTTTTTATTTGATAAAATAAACAAATGATACGAGTAAAATGTTTCGATGTTGTATTGAAAAATACCTACAGTAATTTTTATAGAAAATAGTATATAATTAATGGAAAGACAAGCAAAGTACAGAAAGCATATAGAAAATCTAAAAAAATTTGCACGGTCTCAGGCAAAATTTAAGCAGCAAGTACAGCAAGCACGACGTGGCCAAGTGGTTGCAGCAGAAACAGCAGCAGCTGTTCTCAAACCAGTTACTGACGCTTTACTTGGAAAACAACTTGAAACTAACCCATCATCATCAGAAGAACTTAAAAAAAGACAAGAAAAAGGTTTTCATCGGATTAGTTAAAGAACAACAAGAAGCAGCTGCTGGAAGAATTATTGAAAGATCTGAAGAAGAAAAAAGAAGATTAGCTGAGTCACTTGTAGCAAATATAGCTGATCCTGTTGCAAGACAAGCTGCACTAGATCGGCTAATAAATGATCCACTAGCACTTCAACAAAGACTAGCAGGTTTAACCACACAGGAGATTAAAAATATTTTAACAAATTTATCAGAAAAATTAGAGGATATTGAAGAGGAGCAAAAAAAGAGTCGGAGAGTTGACGGTAAGGTTTATGGACGTTGAAGATAAAAGACGATGGTATATAAAACAAGCAAATGATGATATAAAAGATCATGAATATGATGATTTTTTAGAGAAAAATAAAATAAAAGATCTTGATAATATAAATAAATGGGATGATGCTGAATTTAACAAACTTATTGATAATTTAACTGTAATAATGAACGACGGTGTTACTGCTAAAAATGAGTTAAACACAGCCATGGAAGATGAAAATATGCTTCAACTTTATAATATAATTAGAAATGGTATTATTGCTTTACTCGTTGGAAAAACAGCACAAGCCAATAGAAAAGAAGCTTCTGGTAAGAGGTGGAATTTTAAAAGTAAATTTTTTGTATTTGATAAAAGTCGAGTAAAAAGAATCATATGAGAAAAAAAAAACTGGAAAAGGAGTTAGAATATTTTCATCAGTTACTGAAATGATTGGCAGATTAATGCTATCGATATCATCAAAAGAAGCTGGAAATGTTGGTGCTGAAATTGACAATGAAATTATTGACATACTTGATAATTTGAGATCGGAAAATTTATTAACATCTGACGAATACGAAACTTTACATCGCGATTTAATCGCGGCGATTTAATTTTATAAAAATATAATAATAAATGTCAGCAACATTATTACTAGACTCTAGCCAATCTGATAAAGATAGCGCAAATTTTTATGTAAAGTATATTCCGCCAATAGAACTAGATCGTGAAAAACAATATGAAATTGGACTAATTTCCTGTACGTGTTGGCATTCTATGGCTAAAGTAAAAACTGGAGTAAATGATGAATTTACATTTGCTGTTAGTGATCAACCAATTTCCACGTGGAAAACACTTAAAATTCCACAAGGAGCTTATAACATAACTGATTTAAATAAAACAATAAAAGAACTTATAACAAAAAATAAAGGAGTTGCAGACGATTTTGAGCTAACACCAAATTATAACACGTTACGCGCTAGAATGACATTAAAAGATATGATAGTTACTTTTCTTACAGCGATAAATATCGCACCAATGATAGGATTCGAATATAGTAATTATATTGCATATAAAAAAAACCTGTTACATATGATGGTGAAAATCCCGTAAATATAACTGATGTAAACACAATATTGGTAAATTGTTCTATCGCATCTGGATCTTACTCAGCCTTAGGTAGTAAAGGACAAACGATATATAGTTTTTCACCAGAAGTTCCACCGGGATCTCTTATGCAAATTAGTCCACGTCAGGTTATTTATTATCCGTTAAACGTTGAAAATCAAATAACAGAAGTAAATATGCAATTGACAGATCAGTCTGGACGACAACTGTATTTTAACAATGAAATTGTTACTTATTATTTACACTTACGCGAACAAAGTAAACATATTTTCTAAAAGATTTGGTAATAAAATTATACAACCTCAGATATAATGAAACAGAAAAAGTTTATCGAAGAAAAATAGTAGGAGGATTTTTGGGAAATATATTTGCTAAAATTATAGAAAATGCTCCAGAAATAGCTCATAAAGTTGCACCAATTGCACTTGACGCATCAAAAGCTTTTGCAACTGGAGCTGCATCTGCTGCTAGAACTGCTGTGGGACAAAAAATAGCTGATAAAATAAAAGGCAGTATACCGACAATCAAACAAGCTATTTCAGAAATCAGAAAAATATGTCACAGGAAATGATGGAAAAAACGCCATCGTTGAAAGGTTTAATCGCACGCTCAACGAAAAATTTCACAAGTATTTGACAGCTAAAAATACGAGTAAATATATTGACAATTTACAGAAAATTGTTGACGAGTATAATAACACGAAACACAGATCCATTTCGCTAGGCAAAAGTAAAATGTCGCCAAATGATGCGATTGCAAATCCAATATTACCAAACGAAAACATGTACCGCAGACATAAATTTAAAGTTGGTGATAAGATAGAATTTTTTTGACGACAAAAAACATTTGAAAAAGGATATACTCATAATTGGAGCGAAGAAGTATTTGTTGTTGATAAAGTACTTTTAACAATACCAGTTACATACTCGTTGAAAGATTTATTAGGTAAACCTATAATTGGCAGTTTTTACGAGCAAGAGCTTCAGAAAACAGAACAAGATATATTTGTTATTGAAAAAGTTATTAAAAAGCGCGGCAACAAAAGTTTAGTCAAATGGCGTGGATATAGCGATAAATTTGATACATTTAATAGCTGGGTACCAACTCGGTCGATTTCATCGACTGCCATCGAATAATATTATTATAAATTTCTTCGTATTTTATTAGCACGGATTTACATTTTACTGGTTTACATGAAGAAATTAAATGTAATTTTCTTGCACTATCGACTGGCATTAAATTAAATATTTTAACAAAAATAAATCGTATTTTATATTTCTTTGTTGTCCAGTTATTTTTACGTTTAAAAAGGGTCTTATAAGCTGCCAAAATATTTGATGCTCTGTGATAGTAAAATTAAACTTTATTATTTTTTTAGCAATATGGTACTTAACATCATATCGTCCAGTTGTTGGTCTGCTTAAAATTTTTTTACTAACAACAACATCATCTTCTTCATCGTCATAGTTATGCAAAAGATCTTTTTCAGTATAACCAGCGAATCTATCTTTAGTAATATTTTCTAATGTAAAATTTGAAACTGAAACAAAATCTCCGAATATAGTTCAGCCAGTCTCTCGATTAAGTTCATTATTGTAATAACCTTTTGTCTAATTAATAAATAATAAGATGTTCGGAGAAATAAAATATCATCAAAGAGTTAATATATTAAATCACAAAGAATTACCTGAGGCAATTCGAAATTGTTTGTTGGGACATAGTTTTTATTTTGTTGATATTATGATAACATTAGGAGAATTTGACAAATTTATATTAACAGCAGCTGACAAAATAAAACTCGATACAAATAAAATGATGACATTACGATTTAATCGCGACGATATTATGGAATTTAGTCATAATTTTCTTACTCGAAATGATATAGAAAATATCATTAGTTATCGTATTTAAAATTAAATCTATCAAATGTCAACATTGACGTTGCTGATTTTGTTACATTATCAGCTACAAATTTTACTGCACATGAATTAATTTTATGATATTTTGCCGCAGATGCTGTTGATCCAAAGTTTATTTCTTCTCCAGCTTTGAGATTTTTTGAAATTATTTGTCTAGCTGGATTTTTAAAATTAGAACCATCAGAACCGGCTCCACGTCTTGTGTTTTCTTTTGGCGTAACCACATCTAAATTTTCCAAACAATTATCTGTTTTAATACCATTTTTATGATCAACAACTAAACCATTAGGTATTAGTCCGTTAAAAGTTTCAAACACAAAACGATGATATTGATGATGAACAAAATTAGTTTTTGTTCCACGTACATTAACACCAAGATATCCATTTCTTTTTAAACCTCCAATAACTTTTTTTGTTCTTATATGTGTAATAATTCCCTTGTCATTTGTCTCGTATAAATCAAATACTGGATGAGGTTGAAATTCGTTTTGTAATGATAAATTTTCAATATTGTCATCAGCAACTGCGCTATTTACTCTGTATACTCGTTGTCCTTCTGGAACATCGTCGCAAAACAAAGTATAAAAAAATCTTTTCTAAACATTTTAATTCTTTCTGTATTATCGCCTTTTGCTGAAATTAATATACCAGCTGGTGTTGATATGCCAACAGATTTTTTAGATTCTATATTGAAAACAGAACCTAATACATTTGCAGCATATAAGTTGTACATTGGGTGTACATTATAAGTTTCTTGCTCTTCCGCTGTCATATCGATATATCTCAAAATTTCTGTCATTATGCTATAAGGTTTTTCATATCTCTAATTAGGAATCTTAAAAAAAATTCAATTAAATATAAAATATTACTATATATATAATGTTAAAATTGCGAGATATTGCTAACAAAAACCCATTATCAAATCGGAAAAAATTGCTTCAGCATTTTCTGGTTATGATACTAGTTACAAACGTGATGATCAAACAATTTTAGCAAATGTTAGCTCCACAAATTTATTTCATCTTTTACAACCAGTTATAGCTAAAGAACTTGCGGCTCATAAAAGTATCAAACTTATAGTACAATATGATACGATTTTATCAAAGTTACACGCAGTTGATTATATACCTGATGTAATTTTTGAAACAAAAGGTTTTGACAGCGAAATTTCAGAACCATATTTGACAGCAAAATCGATAAAAATATTAACTGGAACAAACATTGCCATGGTCGCCGATGAAATACATCAAGAAATAAACAAACAATTAGAAGAATTTACTTCATCAGGATCAGGTTGGAAATTTGAAATGATAAAAGAAGTTTTATTTCACACAGCAAAATATAACGTCCTTCGCGGTAGTTTGTACGTCGATCACCCTCAAAAAATTAAAAACAAAAGATGCTGTATAAATGTCAAAAACAATGATGACAAATGTTTTCAATGGTCAATTTTATCTGCAAAACGTCTTCAGTGTGATCACCCCTGCAGAATTGAAAAGTATTTGCCATACAAAGACGAACTAAATTTTTTAGGAATAACTTTTCCAGTAGCAGAAAATCATATACCAAAGTTTGAAAAACAAAACAGTATATCAGTAAATATTTTCGGACTAGATGAGAAAGAAAACATTTACCCGAGATATATCTCAGAAAATGCTACACAAAATACAATAAATTTATTATTTTATCAGGGACATTATTGTTGGATAAAAAACTTTAACGGCCTAGTTGGCAGACAGTATAGTAAAAATAAAAATAAAAAATATTTCTGTTATAGATGTCTGCATGGTTTTTCAAGCGATGGAAGACTGCAAGAGCATCTCAAATACTGTGTCAACGTTCAAAGAATAACTATGCCTAGCGAAAAAGAAAAAATATTAAAATTTAAAAATTATGATCATAAACTAAATATTCCTTTTGTTATTTACTCTGATTTCGAGTGTCTACTCATTCCTGTGGTTGGAGCAGAAAATAATCCGAATAAATCAAGTACTAGAAAAATACAACAGCATATTTCTTGCGGAGTAGCTTATAAAGTAGTTTGTTGCGTTAACGATACATTTTCAACTCCGATAAAGTTATATAGAGGTGAAAATCCTGCCGTATGGCTATTAAAAAATTTAATAGACGAAGTTAATAAAATTTATAACAGATTATTTAAAACAGCTCCGATGAAAATAACGTCTAAACAACAATTCGATTTTGATGAGGCAGTTAATTGTCATATTTGCGAAAAGTTGCTGGAAGACTCCAACGGAGTACGTGATAAGGTGCGAGATCACTGTCACTTGACCGGCCAACATCGTGGAGCAGCTCACTGCAGTTGCAATTTTAAATTTCATGCTCCAGATTTTATTCCTGTAGTTTTACATAACTTGCGAGGCTATCACAGTCATATCATTGTAGAAGCTTTTGGTGATGAAAATATTAAAGCTAAACTAAAATCAAATAACATAATAAAATGTATTCCAAATAATTTTGAAAAGTATATGTCGGTGACGCTCGGTAAATAACGTTTTATTGACAGTCTGCAATTTATGGCAGCATCATTAGATGAGCTTGTTAAAGGTTGTAGCAATTCTGCTTACCTAAAAGTTGCTTTGGTGAAAACTATATCGATTTGACAAAAAAAGGTATCTTTCCGTACGAGTATCTCGACGATTGGAGCAGATTTAATGAAATTTCTCTTCCCGATAAAGATAAATTTTACTCGCAACTCAAAAATGAAAATATCACAAATATGCACAAGATATTTGGAATAAAATTAGTTGTAAAACATTTGGTGATTATCACGATTTATATTTGAAAACAGATGTTTAATTGCTAGCAGATGTTTTTGAAAGTTTTCGTCGGGTAAGCTACAGCAATTATGGACTAGACCCCTGTTGGTATAATTCCTCACCTGGATTGTCTTGGGACGCTCTCCTAAAAATGATTAAGATAGAACTAGATCTCTTAACAGATGTCGATATGTTTAACTATATTGAAAAAGGTATCATAGGCGGAATTAGCGTTATAAGAAAAAAAATATGCAGTAGCTAATAACAAATATCTGAAAAATTATGATAAAAATCTCCCATCTAATCATATTATTTATCTGGACACAACTAATTTGTATGAATATGCGATGTCAAAACCAATGCCGTGTAGTGGATTTCATTGGATAACTCCAGATCAATTTCTTAAAGAAACTGAAAAAGATTTACCTAGAAAAATTAATCATGATTTTTCCGATATTTCATAGTTTGTTGAAGTTGATCTAGATTATCCTAATTCGATACATGATCTACATAACGATTATCCGTTTTGTGCAGAGTCAGTGATGATTAATTATAGTTTATTATCGCCTGAACAACGAGCAACGACAACAGCAAAAAATTCGATTGTTAATAAGTTAGTTCCAAATTTGTTAGATAAAAGAAATTACGTTATACATTACAAAACTTTAAAACAAGCAGTAGATGCTGGACAAATTCTGAGAAAAGTCCATCGCGTGCTAAAGTTTAATCAGTCGATGTGGATGGCAAATTACATTGACTTAAATACGAAACGTCGTGCTGTGGCTAAAACCGAATTTGAGAAAAACTTTTTCAAGTTAATGAACAACTCAGTTTTTGGAAAGACAATGGAAAACATTAGAAAAAGAGTTTCTACCGAAATTGTTAATGATATAAGTCGCAGAAATAAATTAGTTAATGATGATGGTTTTGTTAGTATGAAAATATTTAATGAAAATCGTGTTGCAATACAACGGCGAAAGACAAATTTAAAGTTAAATAAACCGATTCATGTTGGTGCAGCTGTACTTGATATATCAAAGTGGCTGATGTACGATTTTCACTATAATTTTAACAAAAAGCAGTGGCCAGATTCGGAGTTGCTATTTACTGATACAGATTCGCTTGTTTATAATATAAAAAGTGAAGATGTCTATCAAGATATTTACAATAATAAAAATCTGTTCGATTTATCCGATTATCCAACATGTAGTGGATTTCAAGATAATTCGAATAAGAAAGTCATTGGAAAAATGAAAGATGAATTTATGTTTATGCCAGTTTGGGAATCTGTTGGACTAAAGAGCAAAATGTATGCTGTCATATTAGATGACAATAAACTTACAAAAAAATCAAAAGGTATTCCTCGAGGATATGTGAAAAAGATGATGAATTTTGACGATTTTAAAGCAGCGCTAAACAATAGTGTCAGTTTTATCAAAACAAATGTTATAAGAACAAATCATCATAAACTTAAATCGAATACAATTATTAAACGTAGACCAAGTAATTTTGATGATAAAAGATATTGCAGGGACGGAATTAATACACTAGCTCTTGGACGTGATGCAAGTAATTTTGTCAAAACATCAGAAATAATGTTTGAAAATTTAACATTAGCAGATGGAGTTAATAGGAAAATAAAAAAAAATAATGGTTAATAACCAGCAATTATCATTTGAATTTAACGATGAAATTCAGGTATTTGTTTTTGTAAATTTGACAGGATCAAACTCTCCCTTATCAGATCAGATGATAGCAAATATTTTAATTATCTCGAAAGTTTGCGAGACGAACTTGCACTAAAATATGACAATTTTTATAATCCGATAAGTCAGAATCAGTATACGAAAATCAACATAGACCTAGATAGGTCGAAGGTTTTTGCAAAAGGTAGTAAATATCTTCTCAGTAAGATAGCAATGAAAGAACATTTGAATGTCGTCGTAAAGTACCTGGTCGAATTAAATTTTATTTGTACAATCATGACAGTACATTGTACTTGATAGCGACGGTTGAAATATTGTGTTTTGGTCAAGAAATATAACTCTGTATACCATATCTGTTTTTAAAAGGAAGATAATACTGTTCCAGCTAAGTTTAAAATCTTTTTTATTAATCAAACATATCATATATACTGTTTCGTATTTTTTTTTTTTTTTTGATTAATGAAATGTATCTAAACTCTGATGGTAATTTTAAGACCTACAAATCCTGGTATCAGTTCTGTATTATAACTAGCAATTCCTCTTGCATAGATAACATAGTAATTGTAGATTCTCGCTTATAAGTTAAGTCCAACTGCGCAAACCCAAACCTATTCATATAGAATATTGATTATTTCTCTGCAGCAATGTAGTCATTCAGCCAGCTCATTAATTAGTATCCTTGGCAACGGTCGATCTTATATATTGCATAGAGTGAGCTGCCAAAGATAACTGTGTGGTCACAATTCAGTCAACATTAGGATTTCGTTTTTCTGTACAATATAAAATCAAAAATCATGTTTTTTCTCGATTTATTTATAATAATGTTTTCAGAATCAGATCTTTATCTTTTTGTCTGCAGTTTAGCCTCGACTTGTAAGCGAGTGTCATTTACGTAATGTATATATAACGTCTGTGTATTTCATTCAGCCCACTCGTTAGTAATCCTTGGAAACGGTCGATCTTATGCAGCCTATGTTTAGCCAACATTAGGATTTCGTTTTTCTGTACAATATAAAATCAAAAATCATGTATTTTTCGATTTATTTATAATAATATTTTCAGAATCAAAAAATTTAATACAAAATTTCGTGTTTTCAAAATCAAAAAATGTAATGCTGTTTGGTAACTATATAATAATTTTTTAGACATGTACTTATAACTGAATTTCATAGCTCAGTGTTAAGAATGCTGGATTCTTATATTGACGCCCTGAGTTCAGTTCCCGTCACGGACGAAATCGTCGGGTAGGGTTCTGGACTACCCCTCGCCATTTTTAAAATTTGGGGGGGTCCGAAGAATTTCCTCGACATCCAACAAACAAAATACACTCTCCCACCATGTAAACACGTGGTGGGTGCACTTTTGCACTCCCGGGTGTTGCCATAGTGGGAGCGTGTACGAAATTTGTTGGACGTAGATAAGGCTCCCCCGCTAGGATAAGTTTATGTTGTGTTTTTGTGTCGTCTGTGCCGTCCAAAAAATAAACAGCAGGATGACGTGAGCTCGTGACCTTGTGACCTCACTAAAGGGGTACCCCACACAAGGGCCATTCAGAAAAAAACATCGCTAGACTAAAATATACCTCATTAGGTGCCTGGCCACAATAAAGGCCTTGGAATAGACAGCCCTCTGAGTTTCTAAAGTTTCGTTTCGGATATTTAGGAATTCGCTGGGGGTAATGTCTTAACAAAAATGAAGAGTCCCGTTGGCCACAAAAAAGGCCTACATAAAATAGACTGCCCTCTGTGTTTCTAAAGTTTCGTCTCATATATTTAGAACCTCATTAGGCTTATCTGACAGACCTTGTGGAATGGTAGACCGAACGTCATCCTGCTGTTTATTTTTTATCTTTTAGTTTCGAAATATCATTATCAAATAAAATATCAACTATATTGTCAATAAATGTCATCACATCATGTGCCCAGCCTCTTATTCGTTGGTCATTTTCAATCGCGAATAACCATACTGATTCATATTTTGGTGATATATGGTAACCAACTTTTTTAATACAATCGCTTATTATTTTAGGTTTTATACCAGTATAGCATGAGGCTGCCCTAATCGAATTAAATCTCTTGCAAAATTTGTTTGTCAGATCAAATCCAACATGTCCCTTTGATTGACAGAAGGACATTATATATAATATTTCATTGTTTAATATGAAATTTTGTCTAAACTTTAAAAATAACAACATTAGTTTTGGCTAATAAGTACAGGGGCTGTAATAGTAGTAGAGTAAGGTGAGTTGTTCCTAATCCCAGAGACCTCCTACCCTGGACAAAACATATTTTGTCAGAAATATGAAAGTCATCATTTTAAGCTTAAAAAAAGGATGGTGACAAAAATTTTAACGTATAAAATTTTGTGGGGTAGGGGGTCTCTGGGATTAGGAACCTTACCTTACTTTACTACTAATATATGCAAGAAAGAGATTATTTATTGAAAAGGAAAAGGAAGATTTAATGGAAGCCAGTTATAAATAGTGCATGTGTAAGTATGGATTTCAAGACACATGCATGTATTGTCTTATGGATGGAGATATAAGCTACAAGCGTGGATCAGTTTAACAAAAATGACTTTGGGTGATCAAACTTGTATAACAGTAATTGGCAAAAGCAGTTTTAAAAGTTTTGATTTTTTGTACCTGTATATCAACAACCATTTCGTTTGAAAAGAAGATGGGCAGTGACAAATTGTTCCTTATAAGTGATTAAATAGATCATGATTATTGTGTTGTTTTCTTCATTGTATAAACAGGCTGCATATCCCTTTTCAAGGGTTGAACATTTGGCATGTTTCTAATCTTTGCTGAATTAAATAATTTTTAATGGCTCTTCAACAATAACATTTGTATTTGCAATTTGAACAAAAATGACAATGTATTATTAAGAGAAATAACATCATTCAAAGAAAATGTATCTCTCTCTCTTTATCTTATTGTTTGAAATAGCACTTTCTTTTGCTGTTTCCAAGCAAAAGTTTCTTGTTTGTGAAGAGAATGTGCTGCACAATTCAGACTGCAGATTTTTTTCAGTATGAAGTTTATTTCAATATTATCTAGAATAATAGTGTTTCAGTCTTGTTCCTTAATACGGATAAGTTTGTATTAGTCATAAAGCGGACTTGCAGCCAAGAGATATTGGTGGTTGCATGTTCATAAACTACTGTTCCAGAAAATGTTCCTCTGACAAGTCTGTATGTCGATAGTTACGCTTATCATTTTGGGGTAAGTCTACAGCAAATTGTGTATCATATTGACTTTTGTTATGCAAGGGTAATCTCAAAAGACCATGAAAGACAAAACCACTAACTGAAAGTAGTGCAGCCGGCAAGTGGTTTAATTAAATAATTTTTAATTTAATTGATTAAGTGTTGTTTAAGTAATGCACAATGCGTCCTTCTCTGGCCCCTTGCGGGGACCCTTTATGTCTACTATGGTTTATCAGCCCAGAAACGAAGTCATTGCACACAGTATATGTTGATAAGCTGGTAAATAAATTTAGATACGTTGTAATGTTGAACCAATCAGATGACTGAGTTGGAGGATTTGATCAAACATAGTTACAGTTAGGGCGGCATATATATAGCCACTGGGACGCCTGTTCAGACTAGCTTCTTTCAGTATAGATGCTGCATTTAATTTTTAACATTATTAGGGGAAAATACCACTCGCCTCCCCTCCTTCTTCCATGTTGTTTATTTGCGACATTTTTTGCATAGCATACTGTTCCAGCTCTGTTGGTGGTGGTGGTGGTGGGGGGGAATTGCCAAATTGGTTAATGTTTATTATTATGGCAATCCTCAGGATCGGACTTACCGAGTTTCGGTTATCAGTGTACCTATACACCTCGTAGCAGTCCCTTGCGGCTCCACATACAGGTGTCGGACATTCTTCAAAACCATACAAACTCCCCAAGTCTCTCTTCCTGAGGTATTCCTATACACAAAAATTGCCAAGCTGTGCCATTGCCAAGTTTCATGCATTCACGTCTTTGCTTTTGACCGCGAATTTATATCAGTACTTAAATGTACTCAACTATTATGCCTGTATACATCTGCCGTATGCCTGATGAGCGCCTCCCAAAGAGACTGTTCTATGGGGAACTCGCTGAAGGCAAGCGTTCCCGAGGAGGCCAAAAGAAACGGTTCAAGGACACGCTCAAAGCCTCCATGAAGTCCTGTGGCATTGACCCAGACAGCTGGGAGCAGCATGCCGAAGACCGCGCTGCCTGGCGTCACCAGATCAACTCAGGCGCAGCTGCATTTGTAGAGCACCGGATCAACGAGGCCAAGCAGAAAAGCAAGCAGAGGAAGAGCAGAGCCAGCGCCGACCTTCAGTCCATCCAGCCCCCGGCAATTCCCTGTCCTCATTGCCGTAGACTCTTCAGAGCATAGATTGGCCTCACCAGCCATCTGCGCACTCACAGACCAGCCCAGATCTGAAGTCATGGTCGTCTTCGAGACCGAAGGACGAACATCATCATCATCATCATCATCATCATCATCATCATCATCATCATCATCATCATCATCATACATCACACCCGCTTCCTACGGTGCATGTATGGAGTATCGGCTAATGTTTATCATAACAATCCCCAGGATCAGACTTATCGAGTTTCTGTTATCAGTGTCCCTATATACCTCGTATCAGCCCCTTGCGGCTCCACATACAGGTGTCGGACACTCTTCACAACCCTACAAACTCCCCCAAGTTACTCTTCCTGAGGTAATCCTATAGAAAAATTCAGAGCTCGTCTGGTGCAGTGTGTTGTGACAGGATTTGTCCCATTATGCCAAAGATAATTTATATTAACAATAAAGTATATATTGAACCTATGCATTGTGTGTTATTTAAATCAGATTTATTAATGTTTATGTGATTGTTTTGTATGTTTGATTTCTGAGAAGTTGCGTATTAACTTTATACTTGAATATACACAAAAACCTGTCACAAAAATATGACTCAGTCACGTTTTCACTCAGTACATTGCTCCATGTTTCCATGAAAAGGACATCTGCCCATATGCAACATTTAATGTTTGTTTTCACATTCAGCCTTCAAAAAATGAACTCTGATCATGTGGAAAATGTGTGTGGTTTGACTGATTTATACATATTTAATTATGTCAGCATGCAAATGTTTTATTGCCAAATTGTGACCACTTTTAATACCATTATAGTTACATTGTAAATGCATTGAAACCCATATAATCTCTGTATTTATTTTTCCAAAGATAATGGTACCGCATTCCGTACACCCCTGAAAATAGTTTTTCTTCACCAAGATTACTTTGGCGGGCATTTCATAGAGATTAAATATGTAATTGTAAATATAAGGTGTCTGGTGTTTGCTCTGGATTTGCAAACTTCACATGAATGAAGATGCATTGACTTTTTATTATGTCAAACTCAAATTTCACTATTGATTAATTGAAAATGGTGACTATTTAGAATTTAAATATCTGCTATGGGTAATATTGGCCCTTGGCATCGGATTGAACTGTCAGCAGGAGTGACCAGAATATTTCAATGTTGTATAAAACTAAATTTTATACAAATTCGGATTAAATGTAGAATTGACATGTGTATGTTTTCTTTCCAAAAGACCAATAGGATTGTATTGTTTTTATATAAAATCAAACCATCAATCATACCTTTGCTATTCAAATAATTACAAGTCTCCTTTGTGGCTACCGCTGCTAAAGAAATTCATCTCTCAAGAAATATTATAAAATTAATCAAAGTGACAAAGCATACAAATATTTTGAACATTTTAGAAATTTCAGACGTAAATCAATATCATTGTTTTGCTATTAAAATCAGCAGCAGTAAAATCGATGGTCACACCATATAAGGGACCAGTCATTTTAACTCTACTATCATTCCAATCAACTCAGATGTAGGTCAGACATGACTTATCTTCCTTTTATTGATTTCAACTTTTTATGACTCATCTTGTCTGCTCCTAAGGAACTATTCATACATTTAGTGAGTAAATATAACACTTAGAATCATACTCTC
>JAECUM010056691.1:0-26420 GCA_016617855.1 Megalonaias nervosa | reverse complement strand
CGTTACGGATCACTACCATCTCACCTCTGTCTGCGTGGGTTCGAGTCTAGGATTCGGCGAATGTGGATATGTGAGATAGCTTGCCAGTAGCTTCTCGTGGGTCGGTGGTTCTTTCCCGGGATTTCCCGGTTTCTTCCTCCACCATTAATACTGGCCGCCATGTATAGCCTATCGTGTGCTGAAAAATGGCGTTAAGCCCCACAACAACAACAGCAACAACAACAACTTGTTTAAACGGAGATTCAATGCATTGTTTAATGCTGTAGTACCATTGCAACCCTTACGAGAGAACGTGTGTGTTAAATATCAATTGCAAATACAACACTTCCAACCCATCCAATATAGGATACATAATGGAATAGCTGCATTAGAGAATGACATGGATAAAAAAAAATTCTGGAAGAATACAATAATTTACTCTCCCAGTTGGAACCGTTAAAGATGCATGACAGAGATGGGTGTCCCTGAAAACGTGATATTCAGTTCATGGTATTTGTAGATTATCAAACTTTATACCAACTTTTAGTACATCTAAAATCATTTCGAACGTGTTTGTAAACAGGGGTATACTCAACGCTGCCAATATGTACCACAGCAGTTGCGAACTTTCACGCAGCCATAGAGCTATATATTCTCACTGAGCTGATGGTAACGCAAGCATTGTCCTATTCAAAGCTTTCTTTTAGGTTAGTGCATGTAGTCATGTACTTCAGTATATATCGTTGGTTTATACACATTTTTTTATTTTCAAAAACAATTCAGTTGTTATCAGTTGGAAAGTTCGAACAACTTATTATTGCCTTTCCCGTACAAATAACACTTTCTAATACAAAATATTTAAGATAGCTGGCACATGTATATAAATTAATTTCATAAATACATATTATAATGGAGATATCGAATGGGGATAATGGGGAAAAAATAACAAAGGAAGGTACAAGAGAGAAGAATCTGGAGTTTATTTCATAGATATATTGATAAGATTCAAGCATTGTTGAGATAGAACCTTTTCTTGTTTTTAATATCTTGAAACATATAATTTGACTTCGCTCTTTTGCTAGAATGAGATTTCCTCTGAATAATAAATTCAGATTTAAATTCAGTTGGTTTAGTTCAAGTACTAATAGGCATATCTGATGAACATACCTGCGACATGAAAACAAATAATGTTCATTGTTTTCGTGCCTTCTCCAAAAATGTAGGCAAGTGTGTCATTTAAACATACTCTGTAAATGTACTTTCGTACGAAGCTCCAATTAGCGTCACTTAAACATACTCTGTCAAGATGCTTCCGTACGGAACTCCAATTTGTCCTCAGTTTTAGGTGTATAATCGATACGTTACAATCACCAGGCCAACAGTTTTTCAAAGTATTGTGTTCTGGAACCAGGGATCATTTGATCTCCCCTACTTACGTAATTTAAGACGAAACGCGGGAAGTTCAACAAACACATGCCAGAATCATTGCATAGCAGTACTCCGTGTTTCATAGTGCAGTTAGATTGTGGACTACACTGCCATATTTCCTTGTTCAGGTTGACTCCATCGAGGCATTCCGCTAAGGCCTCGCCAACTTTCGCCGGATATAGATCATATCCAACTTTTAAAATTCGCTTTTAAATTGTACAAAATTAGCTTTCATATTGTATGAACTGATCATCCTTGCGACATACGTATTACTTCTTTCACCGCATTGTGATTATACTCATTTATGAGAGAGGTACTCAAAGAAGAAAAAAGAAAAAATCAAGACAGACAATGAGCGTGGGACATTATTTGACATCAAAACAGATGCACATTTACTCTGGAAAAGTCTTACTTAGAAAGTTGATGATGTTGCCGAAATTCAAATTTAATGTTTATTACATCTTCTTGGTTTTATGTTTTAACCCTGTTTACGTCATATAATTTTGGTTTTGATTGTAATGTGTTTATGTGAGATTTTGTTCATGCACGTATATGCAGGTCTTAACTCTACATGTCTTGTCAGTAGTGGTTTTAAGGGGGTTTCGTAGCCTAACCATATTTTTAAACTTTCGACAGCATGATTTTTACCCCTCCTGATCCCACCGGCTTAGTCTAAACAAAAACAAAAACAACTTTGTTGAGGCAACAGCGTTGATTTCATTACCGATTACCTAACTCGAGGACCTATCATGGAAATCATCACAGTCGTCAAACAAAAATATGACTGGCTCCGAAACAATCCCCTTTATATCCACTACTGCGGTTTCACACAAAATTTTACTATTCCTATTTGTGACATTCAGACAAAATTTACTGTAATAACCAGTCTAAAAAATCTACCTTGCTAAAGTCAACATCATACATTTTATATCCTAACGCAAATTTATTGATGCCATCAGAACAATATCGCTTGTCATCAAAATTACACAGACCAGATTTTATGATAACATCAGTCTCATTTTTATGACGATTTGATCTTATTGCAATCATCTCAACATAACCAGACAATCCGTCTAGCGCAGCCTTATAATTATCGAATCATATCACCTTACCTACTATATTTCTTTTGATGCCTTTGTTCGTTTTTTAACTTTATTATTTGACAGTTTTAAGCAATACATCTTACTTCGCAATCCGATAAACTCAACGACAGGAACAAAATTTATCTCATCTTTACATTTTCCTATAACTTTTTTGTTATTGTCACAGTGAAATCCGCTGTTTTTTGGATTATCTGAAACATAATTCTCGTCTATCTCCTGATAAATATCATTAGATTCTATCTTGTACATTAGCGAGTCAGTGTCTGTAAATAACAGCTCTGCATCAGGCTACTTAACATTAACAAAATCGTAGTGGAATCAGTACATTAACTTCTTTGATATCTCAAGTACTGCCATACCGACATAAACTGACTTGTTCAACTTCAAGTTGGTCTTTCTTCGTTGAACGGCTACTAGATTTTCATTAAAACATTTCATACTAACAAAATCATCAGATGCAACAAGTTTATTACGATGTTCCACGTTATTAGGGATTTCAATATTGACTTTCTGATATTTTCCATAGTCTTACCGAAGACACTGTTGTTCATGAGCTTGAAAAAGTTTGTTTTTTTCTTCGAATTTCGTTGTTGTAACTGCTCTTCCGCTAGTATTAACGTTGATATAATCTTCATCCAACGCGACTGATTAAATTTTAGCACACGATGAACTTTTCTTAATACAAGACCATGATCGAGAGCCTGTTTCAGATTTTTTTAATGCAAAACGTATCTCCGTTTGTTAAGCAGGTTAGGAACTAGTTTGTTTACAATTGATTAACACTGCCAATAATTTTGTTGTTTTTCTGATAATAAACTGTAGTTAATTAGCAGTGATTCTGGACAAAATGGATAATCATTATGCTTATCATGAAGCTCAACAGGATAGTCAAGATTAACTTCAACAAAATAACTAATATCAGGATGCTCGCATTCCGCTGTTACGATTTTATCAGTTTCATCAAAAAACTGTTTTTCACTGATCCCATCTGAAATCACCAGCCGGCATCGACTCGGACATGGCATACACATAGAGATTGTTGCTATCGAGATAGGTTATAAAACTTGATGGCGCCGTTTTATCATAGTCGTGTAAATATTTATTGTTGACCTTGACATATTTTTTTTGTTATGACACTTATTCCGCCTCTGATTCCCCGCTCAACGAAACAGAACATATCCGGGTCTGTTAACAGTTCTAATTTTATTTTGCTATGTTTCAGTAATGTATCCCAGCTTAGTCCTGCTGCAGAATAGTACCAAGCTGGGTAGAGTCGGTAGTTATCAGCGCTGACATCTCTAAAATTTTCAAATATATCTGTGTAACACATCTGTGATAAGATACAAGTCATGATAATCACCGAAGATTATACAGTATAACAAGTCCCATATCGATTTAGTATAAGCACAACCATCATCGCTGACACCCTCAAGATTTAACTGAGAATAAAACTTATCTTTGTCAGGTAAACTTGTTTCATCAAATCTATCCCAATCATCAATGTACTCGTAGGGAAAGATACCTATTCGTGTCAACAAGCTTGACTTGTCACCGAAATATTCAGTCAAATTATCAAACTTATCGCAGCCTTTTACAAGCTCTTCCAACGATTCTGCCATAAACTGCAAACTATCAATAAGTCTTAACTTGCCAAGTGTCACGGACATATACTTTTCAGTATTATTTGGGATGCACTTTATTTTATCGTTGTTATTATTTTTAGGCGATTTATTATATCCTTATTCCCGAACGCTTCAACTATAATTTGAGAATAATATCATCTGAAAATGTGAAAGACAACAGGAATAAAATCTGGTGCGGTATATTTTAAATTACATTTGTTATGTGCTGGACCGCGATACTTTCCAGTTATGTGACAATGATCTTTTACTCGATCTTGATCAAGCGCCCGTTCACGAATGTGACGTATTTTTGTTGCAGCAAAATCGGTTTCTTTTTTATTGTCAGCGGTTTCATTGTTTCTGTCTTAGTGAGTAACAGGATGAAATCAATCCCGCTGATAAGATTTTTCAGAAGCCAAACAGCAGGATTCGCTCGACGATAAATCTTTATTGATTTTGATAACGTTTATCAACAGCACAAACAAATTTCTATGCTACTCCACAAGGAATATGTTCTTGAATTTGTCTTGTCGAAGATTTATCAGGGTTATTATCTGCTCCTAGTACTGGAAGTAAAATAGACTCGAAATCTGCATATGTTATAAAAGGCACTTTCATCTTGTATCTGTAGTTTGTAAATTGTGATATCTTTTCATCTTAGCCAGGCATATATATCTGCTTTACATCAGAGCAATAATCGACATGTCGATCAAAAACTTGCTGAGATTTACAGCCGTGCAAGCATCTGACACAGAAATATTTCTTTTCTTTTTGCTTTTTGTACTGACCTCCGACTAGCCGGTTAAAGTTTTTGTTTTATCCACGCGTAATGATTTTTTATAAAATAGTAAATTTATTGTTGTTTGTGATGTTCGATCGCTGATGTATCTGGGTTATATCTTTTGTGAATCATCATCAACACCAAATTTCATTAATACCTCCTGTTAACAGGAGATTGTTTTGTTTTTTAAATTTTGGAATTTGATTGTCAGCAACAGGAAAGTCATTCTTGCTAAAGTTTAGATTGTTGACATGGCAAATATAATTTGATATTCGATAAGAATGATCTCGTGCTGGAAATAACGCTGATAATATAACCCGCTGAAAGCACTTGTTGTCGCCGCTATTTCTGACATTCACACAACATTTTGAGTTTTTTATTTTAGTTGGCAACTCAACATATGAGTTAGCTCGGAATGGACTATATTTCATAGTGTGAAATAATATTTCTATTATTTTATCAAATCTCCAACCTGATCCTGATGCTGTGTACTCATCGGTTTTTCTTCCACATTTCCTGAAATATATTATCTGACAAAGACATCAAATCTGTCCCAGTTAAAGTTGTTGTTGTTCGGATTCTTGCGTCAGAGCAACTTGCTACTCCGATGAGATATTGGCTTAGAAAACTAAACATAAAATTGTACTATTATTTTCAGACCGTTGTGCGCGGCAAGTTCAGATTTAATTGTTGGCAGAAGCAGATGATATAAGTTTCAGCATCGCTATATTTACTGTTTTACATTTCTCTAATAGTACGATACGAAAATGTCAATTAGAGATTTGAAATTGTTATTATTAAAAGATGAGCAGAATTATGCGTAGTAGACTTATACCAACGGTTAGTGAGCAGGAGATATTCTACGTTCACCAGAAGTACAACTGCTGTGCTGGAAATATGATGGGAGTAGCTATTAATCTTGAAACTAAAGCTTCATTTGGGATTAGAACTCCAGCTGGTTATAAAATGCGAGTGAAAGCGGAAGTTGATACTAATTAAACTGAAATATTCTTACACGAATTTATTTATACGTTGTTCTGTGATGATATTCCAAAGGGAATGCTAGTTTATCATGTGAATGGTAGTGTAACAGACAATGACATTGCAATTTTGTTTTTGCAAGACGAGATTCAATCACATCCTGTTTATGATCTGTACCAGGCCAACGACAGAGGAATTATCAGAAATATTAAAACAAAAAAGTTGTTGGTTATATAAAAAAATGGCTATTTGAATATAGCTGTTAGAGGAAGAAATACTGACGAAGTTAAATATTATCGTCATAGGTACGTGTTTGAGGTATTTCATGGCATTATTTCAAATGGCTTAGTTATTGATCATCTTAACAATATTAAAACCAATAACCGTCTGGAGAACTTGGACCTTGTTATACAATAAGAAAATACTAGACGAGGAAAAGGAAAATTTAATTTTAAACAACTTGTAAGACCTGTTATTTCAACTAATATTGAAACTAAAGAAGAAATTTCATTTCCTTCTATAACAGCAGCAGAATCTGTTAGTAGAACATTAAACGCCAAGTAAGGATCATATATCACGACAAACTTCACATATTTTTGTTCTGTTTTTTAATTGCTGATAAATAGCTTGACAGCGTCGAGTAGCAGGTTCATATGTAAGATTTTAGCTCTGACGATGCTTTTTATGTCATCTGACATTTTATTACAGTAATTAGTTAAAAGTTATTTTTTATAAGAGATGTCCCAAACAACTTTGTTGCTCGCGAATAGGTTGTGAGAGCTTTACTCTGATCTCGATCGTGATGCTGTAGAGTGCAAGCGCTCCGAGTGTGAATTACATCAGGATTCGAAGAATCCCAGTACTGCTAGCAGTATCAAGTTCGACCTAGAAATGTATCTATTACCTGTCGTCGAGGATAAATTTGCTGATGAACCAGGTATAATACCTCAAGACTAACAAGTTTATGTAGCAGCAAAATCCCGGTACAATGTAAAATATCACCTTGCTAAAAAGATTAAAAAGTTTAATTTTACTATCTCTGATAGCATCATGTATTCTGGGAGATGTTAAAGCCGTTCATGAATCGTGGACAGCTAGAAGTTTATGGTCGTCAAAAAATATAAAATTTGATTTTCTGCTTGTTAAGATTTTTAACCTGATGCAGAGTGCTTTGCACTCCACGCGAATACAATATTTGATATAATTGTGCAGGCCAGTGAAATGTAAGTATGTCCTTTTGAAATACTAAAAGATTTATTGCGACTAGTTTAAAGATGTTTGATTTCACTAGTTGGTATCCAACTATTAAAAATGTTACTATAACCTCTCCATTTAACCAAACATCGCTTACCGTTTCTTGCTATTACTCGCTCGATGACGAATATATCCCGATCGGTCCTTGTAGTTCCTGTTTTTAGAAACTTCCAATAATTTCTTCTCCGAAATTGTTATCCCGGGCTAGACCTTTCAGCTTATACGTAACAGGTATTGTTATTAAAATGTTATCCACAACAAATATTTCCTCTGACAAATTTGGAGTGAATCTATTTTCGAATGTTTCTTCACTAACAGAATTCTAACACGATCACGACTTTAAACTTGTGTCTTCGTACTTATTATCATTCACCAGTATTGGATTTTTGACTGCTTTGTTGGGCGACATTCCAAGTGTTTTATGTTTAGTGTAATTGTAATCCGTGTTTTTGGTTTTGATTTAGTTATAGATCTTTTTTTTTAATGTGCGATTAAATCTCTCGACAATGACACATTTTCCCTCATTTCCAATGATGTACTTGATGATGTTATTTTATTATAGAAACTGCTCGAATTGCTTATTAAAAAACTCCGCTCCGTGATCAGTCCAAATTTTATTTGGTTTTCTTTCTGTGTTGATAATAATACCTCTTAACGCGTTAGTTATAGTTTTTCCTGTTTTATTTGCAACAGGTACACTAAACGCGCATTTGCTAAAAATATCAACTTTGTTCATCAGGTATCTTTTGTTGTCGTTGTACTGTGCAGTGTTTGACATATCAGCAAGATCTATCGCCCAAATGTCATCAACTGCGTTGGAGACAACCTTTCGTCGAGGAAACTTATTTTTTTGGTTTATGCAGTTTATGTGAAAGTACATCTCCGAGCGGGGCTGAGGCGCATGCGCATTATCAAGCCTAAGTTTATATTTTGTTCCAATACTACCCTGTACTAGTTTACGATCAATTCGTTATCACAGCCTGTGAAACAGGTCGCCGTTCGGTTGCATCTCTCAAAGCTCATCAAGCATAACAAGCATAAAACGATCAAAACCAGGTTTATCATTTTCATTGTCACGGTAATATATGTCATGACGCATTGCACTTTCATCGACCTGATTATAAGGTTCTTGACCTGGTATTGGATTGTCATCGTCATCAAGTTGTTGATCAAGCGGATTCCAAGGTCCAGTGTACTTGTGAAATGGCAATGTCCATCCACCTCTGGGTTTCAGTATCAATTTAGTTGTGAATATCTAAGCCGGATCCGATTACAGCTCACTGATTACAACACTGACAGTAAGTTATTATTTTATCCTGCTCTGTACACACATCGTAGTCCGCTTTATATGTGCATGAAACGCTTTGCATTTTTATTTTAATTTAGTCATCGACTAAAATAACATTAGGAATTCTTTGCATTCCATGATCTCCAGGTAGTGAGTCACTCAGTTTAACTTGTTTAAGAAACATGCTCTTTTTCTGCCACAGGTAGCACAAACACTTTTCAGCATTAGTCTGTTATTTTTAGTTGTTTCCGTAGTTTCATTTGTTTTCTGTGCTACTTCTGCGCTTGAGGCAATACTTAGTCATTTTTATATTTGCTTGTTAGATAAAATTTGTAATAGCTATGTTATCGTTTCCAAGCTTGGTTTACGTGTAAACTGCAATATAAATTTCAGAAAATCACCGATGGACGCTTGCGTCCTAGACATTTGTTTGATAAACATAACACAGTAATATCCACAAGCTGCAGTTCCAATTGACTGAAGCTGATTAGAAGAGTAATTTATTTTTTTAAATACTTTTTGGATGATAGTATGTACTGTTTGATAACATCACTCGGAGGTAGAGCAAACGACTCAACGTAGTTTTTGTTGTAAAGCGCTACCCAATGTGTAATAGACCCATCGTTGCAATTTTGGAAATTTATAACACAACTTCGGCGGCAAGCTGGTAGTTCAAGTGATAACTCATCGTTTGAAAATACTCAGATAAATCCGTTGATATCTTTCAGTTTATCTAGAATCTCAAAGTTGTTTAACGCCGGGTACAAGGTAGCATCAGTCCTCTCCCAAGTCCTATCCCCAGCAGATTGGGAAGTGAACTTCCCCCTATTCCTACTAGCAACGGCCCTATGATAGCACCTTGTTTTGTCTTTGAAATTCTCTTTTTTTGAGTTGTTTTACTTTTCGCTGCTGTTTGACGTTTCCCTGGCATTTTTTAGTATAATCGTTAGACAAAAGTGAAATGCTTCACATTTTACACAATTTGTGTGATATCGTCTCCAGATAGCTTTTTTGTTGTTCGGGATATTGCACCTGATGCCGCAGCTATTCCTAATGTTCCTGGCAATAATTTCGGTAGTACTGTTTTTGCGATAGTTGCTAGAGCAGGTCCCAGAAATCCTCCACTTATTTCTTTACTTCAAGCCATTGCAGTAACTTGTGCTGCTGATAAACTTAAGAGTAAAGGTTTTTGCAGTCATAGTTCACTGATTTGTCTTTGTGTTAGCATCAGTTTTTGCTGGTAGTGGATCCTTCTGCGTTCCGCCGTTTTGCGTTCCGAAATCTATCTTCAGCGAAACAGATTGTCGTTTAAGAATAACTTGTGTTAGTTTTTTAACTTGTCCAGGCGATAAGTTCATTTGATGTGTAATATATTTCATCGTATTTTATTTTTCTTTTGTTTGATAAAATTGTGCCACAGTCATTCTTGCTAGAAAAATCAATTCATTCCGCCTTTTGTTTGATAAAATGATACAGCTTGCTGTAAAGTGCAAGGCACTTCAAGTACAGAGCATCCACAATTGGACAGTCATTCTACCTTTTGTAGAATCTATCGTTAAGAAACTATCAGATTCAATTAGCGCATAAGCGTAATATGCTTCAGCTGGATTTGTTCCTAGTGTCCATATAACCTCAATATCAGATGTTCATCCAATAGCTTTCTGTGAATGTTTTGATACGTCAAAGTGAAATATCAGATAAAGTTTCCTAGACTCTTCCATTGAAATTTGAGATCCGCTATGAGCATCCTGATACTTTTGCATTGCTTCCATAATATACATGTCAGCACGAGATACATTTCTATTTGCGTCAGCTGCAAAATTGCATTCGATTACTCGTTCTGGATACTGCTTAGAATTTATTCTAACAAATATTCGTCTGACATCTGGACTGTCAAATACAGAGTTGTTTTGTAGTTGACTATTACGTCGAACTTGTTGTTGGAAAACAACAAATGCCTGTCTTGGTAACTGTTCACTTGGCGCTTTTGTTATTCGCCACGTGTTATCAGTCGAATTTGGTGCTGATGTTTGATAAATCTTGTTTAGCATAAAATACTTATTTCTTGGTAAACGTGGTCAACATTGCTTCAAGTTGTATTGTTTTATCATTATGGAACGACTCGTGGCATCCACAGAGCTAGTCGTGAAATTAAAAACTGGGCATCAGCGACACCTGCAGCTTTCATCAGACAATCGTTTTGATCTGCTCGGTCAAGTATAAGTGTATGTTTTATCCCACGGAATACTTTAGTGTAGTCGCGGCAAAACCCAAAAATTTTGCTCAACGGAAGCATCATTGTTATTTGACTTGAGTTATTTGTAAATACTCGTCATTTAGCATAACCTTCGTCGTACGCTCAATTTCTGATAGATGTACGTGTTATTCTGTTTACGAACGGTATCATATCAGCTGAAGTAGCAGCAGCTGCTGGTGCAGAAATTCCAAAAATATTACCCACAGTAGTCAGCGATGCTCTTACAACATTAATATTTGCATCTGCAGCTGGCACAGTAATTCCAAGATCTGCAGCATTATTAATAAGAAAAGTTCTAACTTAAACTAGATCAGCAGCAGAATCAGCTCCAGCTACAATTGCATTAAACTTATCTGGGCTAAATTCAGATGAAATATTTCCACCTCCAGTATCTTTAAACCACATCATATTTGTTACAACAGATCGTGAATAATCTTCACTAAAAGACACAAGGTTAAGAATGGTACTTACTACTGGCAAGTGCATATAAATATCTTCTACTGTTTGATTAGCTAGTTGATATCTTGCGCTTTTAAATAAGCTCAAACCGTTGTTTACAAGTGTTATTTGTGTATCACTTGAAATAGCACCACCAGCAGTCGTTAGGATTCTACCTCGTACTTCAAGTACGGCTTTAAGCGGCAGTAGAAACACATCTTTATTACTTGTATTAAACGTTCGTATGCCCATCTTGTTAGGTTCGTTTGAGTTTTCATCGGAAAACTCAACATGCTCAAATCTTCTTGTTGAGTTATTTGTTGTTGTTTCCTCGGCCAGGTCAAGGTAATTTTTGATATACATTTCTTATTTAGAATTGTTATACAAAATCGTGAATCGCTTTGCGGTTTGAGGTGGTAAAAGCAACCCACTAGAACGCTGAAATATCTGGACTTGGTCTAGTTTTCGTAATACGTTTTCTAATAATTTCTTCGCCTGGCGGAGACAGCAGTCTTTTTGCCGTTTTTATCAACGCCTTAGATGTTTCTGATGTTGGTGATATTTCAGGAATTACTTGTTTTTTATCTACTGCACTTAGCGGAGTACTAAGCATTCTGCCCTTGATTTTATCAGCAATCTTTTGTCCTATTGCAGTGTGCGAGTAATGATCCGATTATATCTTGTTTACTGAAATCGATGAAGAAGTTGTTTTTTTTTTTAATGTTATTCTTGATCGTAGTGTGTTATAGTTTGGAATGAGCTCAAAATTATCTGATGAGACACCGTTGCTGCCAGTGGTTATAAGATAATTTATTGTTTTGTTGAGATCTGTAACGTTGTAGACGCCATGTGGTATCTTAAGAAAATTCCGTATGGTAACACCTCCTGTTCTTACTCCAAATGTAAAATCATCATTGATGCTGGTTTTCACATTTGCCATTGAGTGCCAGACAGTAGCTGATACTAGTCCTATTTCGTATTGATTATCGCTTTTAAGTTCGATTGGTGGATTATAAATAACAGAAAAGTTTGTACTGTCCGCCGTAGTTTGAGATGAGTCAAGTAGTTATGTAATTGAAAACATTCTTATTTTATCTGATTGATAAAACTCAGATTGCTCTGCGGTTAGCGAATCAAATCACTATGTAAATTATAATATTCGTCGGATGTTAGATAATCGTTTGATCTGAGATTATCTAAAATATCAGCAATTTCGTTGTCGATTTTTGTGCTCACGTTTTCGGCTTCTTTTGATGAGATTAATAAGATCAGTCGATCAACTATTTCAGCTTGATAGTTATAGATCTTAACGCCGTTGCCTCTCTTTTGCACTACTCGTATCTTATCAAGGTCTCCTGCAATTGTACTTGATTTTTTTCTTCCATCGGTAAACCCTTTTTTCCCTTTATTATTTGCCTAATTATCTTAATATAATGACCTGCAATACTACCTATTTGGTATTTATCATATAAATTTCTTCTTTCCAATGGCTCATCAGCTGATTCCATATCGTCAGAGGTGCTTTCATTATTTGCTCTAATATTTTCTAGTTGTCTAACGATTTCATTTCTTTCAACGTCTTTATTTTTTAATTTTTATTACGAGCGTTGATTCTCTAAATAATTCTTTATCGAATGTTATATACTCAGAATCAATAATCTTATAAAAAATTTGATTTTTTAGCGTATTAATAATACGTTGGTTCTTCTTTATTTGTTCCAAAAAAAATTGTTTTTCTTCATCTGATATTCTCTGCTCGTCAATTTTTTATCATTTCTTTTTGGGTTTCAGCTTGTTTACCTATTCGCTGAACAATTTGTTCTGCGGCTTTTTTCTGTCCTTCTTCAACTAGACCAAGTAGTCCTTTCTCCAATAATATTTTTTGATCTTCAGGTGATACTGCAGAGATATCTGACTATTTGCCAAGTACAACTTCAGTCACCGGTTTGAATAGTTGTGCAGTTTCTTCTGCTGTTTATTGTTGCCAGCGGCATTCCTGTTCAACCTTTTTCTTAAATGCAGCTCTTGTTGCAACAAATTTAGTTAGAACCTCTATTTGTTTCACGTCCATTTTTATAAGTATCTGTTAATGTTTACAATCTAATGCTATGCTTATGTAATTTAATTATTTGTTTGTTAGTTTTAATTTTTTTTACTCCATTTCATGCTATTATAAGGTAACTTTGTTTACTGGATTTAATATTGACCAGAATTTCAGTTCAGTTCTGCTTGACCTGATAACAGAAACACTGTATCTAGTTGCTGACCTTGATTCAGAACCAGTAAGGGTTCTGGCAAAAAACTTTTCAAATTTATTTTTATTCATTCCCAGAGTAAGAACTATTGATTTGAGTTAAGGCCATACTGGGAGTACGTGATGTTAGGCATTTAAAAAGCTTCTGTGTTGTTCTGGAAGGGTGACCATGTGACTTTCATCCGGGAATCTGTTTTGCGTCTTAAATTAGTGTATAACTATTTTCTTGATAGAATAGAATTTGTTCAGTTCGGGTTCTGGGGCCCCGAGTGGCCGAGTGGTCTAAAGCGCTGATCGTTACGGATCACTGCCATCTCACCTCTGTCTGCGTGAGTTCGAGTCCAGGCTCGGCTAACGTGGGTACGTGAGAAAGCCTGCCAGTAGCTTCTCGTGGGTCGGTGGTTCTTCCCGGGGTTTTCCAGGGTTCTTCCTCCACCATTAATACTGGCCGCCATGTATAGCCTATCTAGTGCTGAAAAATGGCGTTAAACCCTATAACAACAACAACAACAACATCAGTTCGGGTTCTAAACCATTGACATTTAAAGGTGTTTTGTTGTGATCAGTTTGAGTTGAAATTCTATTTTATGGAATACAAGTGGTTCTTTTCCCTGGAAATATAAGTGCTCCTTACAAAATTCTTGGACAAAGATATTCATTGAAATTTATTCGGAATTCAAGACTGGAATATTATTTTCTGTGATTCAACAAGGAACTGGTGACACATCTATACTTTGAAGGTTACGACAGGCGTCATCGCCCTCCAATTTGAATGTCATCGGGACTCGAACTCAGATTTATTTAGGACGTTTTAATGATAGGACTTCAAATTTTTAATCTTTGGATTAATTTTGGATTTGATTCGTAAAACCGTAAGTTCTTTTTCTCTTTTTTACCTTGGTTTTCTAGGAAAATTAATTATTTGTTAAATTTTACAAAGCTTGTTGTCTTCACTCTTTCTTGTTACTTTTTACAAGAGCCTAGATACGCAACACTAAAAACGTGTCTAATCCACATCTAAACATGCGGTTTCAATCTCGTTTCTAGCTTATCAAATAAAACGAAACTGTGCTTTCCCTGGGATGCTATCCTCCCGCCAGTTGCATTATGATAAAGTTCAGCAAATTTATCTTTTAATACATCTCCACACTGTTCTCGGGCTATATTTTGTACATCAATGTTGTCGAATCCAGCGAATAATACAAAACAACCTCTATTTCGCCTGATAAATCGATCGATGTTATAAAAATCCTGTGCTAGATAAGCTGCATGACATTTTCTGCTGCGCGACAGTGAAAAATAAGATTTTATCTTATTCATTTCGCTGTTGCTGAGCGGGATGTCATCAAACACAATCATTTTATGCTCATCCGAATCTATCTCGGCAACTGGAATAAGATCTTTAGGCTGTTTTATGATAAAAATATCATCACCAGCGCCATGTTCAATCTTTAGTTTTTCGTTATACTCACTAAGCAGCTCGTATGTATCCTGCTGTGGATTTATTATGTAGATATAAATTCTAACGTAGTTGAACATGTCGTTATGTAACAGATTCATCAGCAGGTTAGTTTTGCCCGATTCAGTTCGTCCCACTATCAGATAATGGTAATCTGGTAGGTCGTGGTTGTGTTGCTGTTTTATTAATCGCTTCGTGTCAAAGTTAATTATGCTCATTCTATACTAGGTACTCACAAAATTTTGTCAGGCGGTCGAAGCTAAATTTTTTTATCAGGCGGTCAAAGATTAAATTTTATGGCGCGATAATAATAAGAATGAGCTATTACACAAAATTTGGTACGTTAATTGGAAGCTCAACAGAAGATAACACTACATCCACTACAACTGACGCAGATTTAACAAACTATCTCAAAAAATCAGGAGATACAATGACAGGTAATTTAAGTATGCCAGGTCAACGAGTGCTAGACTTTGAAGCGACATATCCACCTATCAACGTAGACAACACACAAGCAGTAAACTATTCTCAACTAAAAACGATCGATAATAAGTAAGTTCTCTTTGACAGGTCGAACAATGACTGGATCGATAAACATTGCAGGTAACAAATTAGTAAATCTGGAAACTGAATACCCTCCTGCTGACGTAAATAACACACAAGCCGTAAGTTATTCACAGCTTAGCGCGGTCGATAATAACAAGTTGTCTGTAGGTGGTGGAACAATGACTGGAAATATAGATATGGGCGGGAAATTAATAATCGATATTCAACTTGATAACACATCAGTGACCGACGACACATTTGTAGCAAATATAATGTCTGTCACGGATATTTCTGTGATAAAATCCGGTGATACAATGACAGGTAAATTAAACATTGGCTCGAATAAAATAACAACGACTTAAAACGCAAATGCCGCATCTGATCTTACAAATAAACAGTACGTGTACGCTGAAATAAGTGCAGCATCAGCAAGTACAATTACTGCTGCAGATGCCGTTTGTCTTAAAAAAGGAGGCACAATTACATATGCGATCGATATGGTTGCAAACAAGACGTATGTACCTGTTGCTTCATCCGATCTTGTGAATAAACAGTGCGTGGATAGTGTTGCCCAATCGCTTGCAATTGGTGGTAGTACAAAACGAGCTAAAAATTGCGCCGGTCACATCCCACATATCGCTGATGCTATAAATAATCGTTGGGGTTTTATTGCAACTGCATCAACACAATATTCTGGAAATGATCCAAATTTTGTTTTTACGTTTAACAACGCAATATCTAAAACGTGATAGTGGACCACATGCGGAAAAACATTAAACTTTTGAATCAAAATACAGTGTCCAGCGGCCGTAGCAATATGGAAATTTGAACTACGAGGTCTAATAAATGCTGATCTCGGAAGAATTTATATCTGGAGATTAGAAAGATCGAATGATGATTCAAAATGGACTACACTGTACATAGCATCGGATGTTTATGATGGTGCTCCTAAGCAATTTACACTTAATCCTGCAGTAACCACAAACAAGTACCTGTATTTCCGGATTTATGTTGTCGACGCTTAAAGTCCTTACCCAGGTCTTACAATGTTTCAGATATATACAGTTCACGATTTAATGTGATTGTAATATATAATGTCTGTTGATCCTCCATCGATCAGAGTTGCAAAAGAGTTTATAATTCTATATTTAACCCGAAAACAGAGATCGAAATAGCTGATGTTGATCAGCTAGACCCAGAGAGTGCTGAGGAAGCAAGGCAACAAATATAATTGCTCGAATGAAAAAAATAACTTTAAATTCACACGGCTGAAATGTGAATAGTGACAACTTTGTTAGAGTTGCAGGATTAAGAGGCCCTCAGTTGAAATATGCAATCAGAGACATTCATATAATTAGTAAATACTGTCCTGTGAATAACTGTGAGGAACAACGATTAAAGGTTGAAAGGTTACTGTTAAATAAGTTGATCGAGCTAAATCAAGAAAATAGTTTAACGATCGACTAATCTAACCTTGTCAAAACAAAATCTCGTGGTGGTGAAAAAAACGCGAGCATGAGCGACTAAAAAAGTTAACGATGAGCTTGACAAACTAGCTGAAACAAGAAAAAAAGCTTTTAAAAATCGTAAGCTCAAAGACACATTTGCCAAACGTCGAATATTTCGTGTTATCGGTATGGACTCTTATGATAAAATACGTTGTTAGAAATAGTAGATAATCGTACTGATATTAACCTGCTGGCAACATCATATCTAGTTCTAATAGACTCTCTCACCGGTGATAAAAAAGTATAACGTATATCACATTAATACTGCACTAAACGCAATATCAGAAATTGAGGATATGATTAAGTCATATGATGATGTTGAACGAGGCATATTTTATCAGGAGCTTGACGATATTACAACTGTAGACCTAGAATTGATAAAGATTATGACGCGCATCATTGTTCTAAAGATTGCGTCGAAAAACTTTATAAAAGAAGCTGGAAAGTTACTAACAGAAGCAAAATACAAAAATATCAAAGAGTTGATTACTACATACCTAAACCTACCCGTGAATGACATAAATATAGAAGAAGCAGATATTCGCGGTCTTTTGAGTTTTGGAACAGCATATGCAATTCTCAGGCAACATCTAGTACTTAAAAATTTTAAACTGGGACAGTTATGTTATGTTGTCAATAATATCAATGAAACAGAAGATATTTATCGTGATAGAATCAATGATATTACTGAAATACCAACAAATTTTGATCCTCCATTTTCTTCCTCAGATCGTAAAGTTTTAATAGATTGTAGATATAATGATATCTTATCTGAAGTGTATGATAAGTAGTGATTTTCTTGCTGCTCCTGTTAATAGTAAATTTAGTGCTCTGGTTGATAAAGCTGCTGCTGAAAATACATTTACTACGTCAATCGAAATAATAACTGAAACAGTTTCATAATGACCCAAAAAGAAATTATTGTTTTCAATCATATCTCATCAGGTCTCTCAGTCAACGACCGGGATGAGCTTATCAAGTACTACAAATATTATCATAAAAAAACTTCACTGCGTCAGACGTGCCAGAAAATATTATAGCAAAATAATAGGCGTGCTAAACTATATTCCTATGGTATTTACAACAATTGGAGTAGCACCGGCAGGAGGGACAGCAAATCCATTAATCCTAATAATGTCAGGGGCAGGTATTGTATTATCAACAATAAATTTAAAAAATCGAGAGAAAAATACGAGAACAAAAATACGTCCTGTAAAATAGCAATAGCGACCTACAACATAATTCTTAATCAACTTCGAGCTTATCTAAGGGGTGTGAAATTTACTATGTTAGATCTGATACTGGAGCTACGTGTCAAAGATGATTTGCTTGTTGATATGATACCAAACAGAGTTGTGAAATATGAAAACAATACTCAGTAAATTTTGTGTGAATTTCAAAAATAAGGATAGTAAAATTTTGTGTGAATTTAAAGAAAAAGGATAGTAAAGTTTTGTGTGAAGTATGAAAAATAATGGAAGATTTTACAGTAGAGGATACTACGTTCAAGGTGAAAAGAATTCTTTTCCGGGGCAAGCATATGACAATTATGCCTGACAATGAAAAGAATTCTTTTCCGGGGCAAGCATATGACAATTATGCCTGACAATGAAAAGAATTCTTTTCCCGGGGCAAGCATATGACAATTATGCCTGACAATGAAAAGAATTCTTTTCCGGGGCAAGCATATGACAATTATGCCTGACAATGAAAAGTACAGCACGTATTTCAAAAGCAGAAATAAGATAAAGTTGTCTCTTGTTCGCAAGGAGGATTCAGATTATTTTAGTAATCTTGCTTGGGTTACAGATCCACTTTCTGATGCTATTGATAATCTTTGCAATCCGATATCTCAGAATAAATATACTAAGATCACAGTTGACGAGCTAAAAAATTTATGTCAATAAATCAATAATCTCACATGGAAATTTTATCGAGATGCTATAAACTGGTTCTCTCGTTAGTGGAAAGATTAACTGGTATTTATTTTGTCATGACGATGAGAGTTATACAATAGCAAAAGCTGAGACGTTAAAAATATCTCGACAAGTGGTTTTGTAAAATTTTGTGTGAAATATAAAATAAAAATCGCAGTAGTGAGTAGAAAGGAGATTGTTACTGAGCCAACCATATTTTTGCTTGACGACTATGATGATTTCCATGATAAGTCCTCGAGTTAGGTAATCGATAATGACATCGACGCTGTTGCCTCAACAAAATTGTTTTCGTATTTTGCTTAGACTAATCCGGGGGGATCAGGAAGGGATATATATCATGCTGTCGTCCAAGTTCAAAAATATGGTTTGGCTAAGAAACCCCCTTAAAACCACTACTTTGTCATATGATGCTGATATTGTATATCCTGTCCTTAACATCTCTTTTGTACAATTCCTGCTGCGTGTCCTGTCTTATACATATATTTAACATAATTCCTGCTGTGTGCCTTGTCTTATACATATATTTAGTATAATTTCTGCTGTGTGCCTTGTTTTATACATATATTTAGTATAATTTCTGCTGTGTGCCTTGTTTTATGCATATATTTAGTACAATTCCTGCTGTGTGCCTTGTTTTATACATATATTTAGTACAATTCCTGCTGTGTGTCCCGTCTTATACATATATTTAATATAATTCCTGATGTGTTTCCCGTCTTATACATATCTTTAATACAATTCCTGATGTGTGTCTTGTTTTCAAAAGTTCTTTAATATAATTCCGTTTGTATATCCTGTCCTTAACATATCTTGAATATAACTCATGTTGTTTGTCTTGTCCTAAACATTCTTTTGATATACTTCCTGCTGTGTGTCCTGTCTTAAACATACGTTTAATATAATTCCTGCTGTGTATCATATCTTAAAATATCTCTTTAATTCTTGTTCTTATTGTGTGTCCTGCCCTTAACATATCTTTAATATAATCCCTGTTGTGTGCCCTGTCTTAAACATATCTTGAATGTAATTCCAAATGTCTGTCCTGTCTTAAACATTTTCAATATAATTCCTGTTGTGTGTTCTGTCCTAAACATATCTTTTATATAATTCCAGCTGTGTGTCCTGTCTTAAACATCTTTTGAATATAATTCCTCTTTTGTGCCCTGTCCTAAACATCTTTTAATTATACTTCAGCTGTGTGTCCTGTCCTAAACATCTTTTTAATATACTTTCAGCTGTGTGTCCTGTCCTAAACATCTTTTTAATATACTTCCAGCTGTGTGTCCTGTCCTAAACATCTTTTTAATATACTTCCAGCTGTGTGTCCTGTCCTAAACATCTTTTTAATATACTTCCAGCTGTGTCTCCTGTATTAAATGTACCTTTAATATAACTCATGCGGTGTGTACTGTCTTGAAAGATATCTTTAATATAATTCTTGCTCTGTGTCCTGTCCTTAACATCTCTTAAATATAATTCCTGCTGTGTGTTATGTTTTAAACATATCTTTAATGTAATTCATTATGTCTGTCCTGTTTTAAACATATATTTAATATAATTCCTGCTATATGACTTGACTGGAACATTTCTTTAATATAATTCTTGTTGTGTATCCTCTTATTAACATATCTTTAATATAATTCCTGCTGTGTCCTGTCTTAAACCTCTGTTTAATATAATCCCTGCTGTGTGTCCCGTCCTAAACATCCTTTTTTTTAATATACCTCCAGTTGTGTGTCCTCTCTTAAACATATTTTTAGCATAATTCCTACTGTGTGCCCAGTCTTAAAACATCTCTATTCTTGCTGTGTGACCTATCCTTAACATCTAATTTCTGCTTCTTAGTTTTACTCATCTGCTTTCATGTATTTCATGTTTATTTATTAATTATAGTTGTATGTGTTACGATTCTAGGTCTTAATATAAGTAACAAAAAGAAGTGAAACCAGCCATTTAAGTAAAATAAACAGTTTACTTCTCTATGTTAAAAAGTAAAATTTTAAGAGACACTTACAGTACTGTGAATTAAATCTTAAATAATCCCAAATGTTCTGTCATAAGTCGGATCTTAAACTAGGAATGAATGATTTGTGTACCAAGCTCTATTAATACACATTTTCAAGTTATCTAGGTCTGAGTCATTCTAATAGAAAATCCCAATCAAATTGTAAACCAGTCTGTTTCTAGAATAGTCGAAGCTCACACGCGTCATACTTATAACCTACAGTCATGGATAAAAATTACCCATTTCAACATTCTCTTTTAATTATTTAACTTAAAATCAATGACAAAGGTTAAGCATACGAAATATACATAACATATGTATGTTGTATACAACTAGGTATGTCTCTTATGTGTGAAAATGCTTGAACATGGATATATATGACATCCGCCTACAGAAGGTTGTACATATCAAACCTCATTTATTAGGTATAGAAGGTTGTATACATCAAACCTCATTTATTAGGTATTAATGTTAAGATCAGCCTACAGAAGGTTGTACACATCAAACCTCATTTATTAGGTATTATTGTTAACACCAGCCTACAGAAGGTTGGATACATCAAACACATTTATTAGATATCATTGGTAGCATCAGCCTGTAACCTATACACACGCTTGTTCCTTTTTCCTTAATTTCTCAGTTTAAACGTCACATAAGTATGAAAGTTATAGATGACACTATTACGGTCTTGAATTCTTTCCATTATTTACAAATGTCTTAAGGCAGCTTGTGGCAGCTTTCTTCGGCGTATAGAGTTAAAGCACATAACCGACAAATCATGACTATTAATTGCCCTATTACAGTAATACACTTTTGTTGTCGTCATGGGTTGAAGGCCATTTTCAGCACATGATAGGATATACATGGCGGCTAGTATATTTGGTATCATTCAGAGGAACTGGGAGCTAAGTGCTTTTGCTAAGGACACACAAAGGTAGCCGACGACTCGAGCTGTCCTGGGCAGGTATCGAACTCAAGACCCATAGATTAATAGTCCAACGATAGATAGATATCATTATGTTTCTGTTATTGTGAATATGGGAAAAATTACTTCATGATATAAGGTTTCATCTTTGCATAAAATGACATTTTGGGTTGGAATAGTCATAATTGTTTTTGTTTTGTGTTCGCAGGTGATAGTGACTTGGAAAGTGGTGTGTATGTGTGTGTGTGTGTGTGTGTGTGTGTGTGTGTGTGTGTGTGTGTGTGTGTGTGTGTGTGTGTGTGTGTGTGTGTGTGTGTGTGTGTGTGTGTAGTAGCGTACTAAGTGGGGGAGGGGCACCAAGACAGCTGATATAATTTGTTTCGAAAATTGCCAAAATTATATTCACTTAAATTTGTTACTCTTCAATCCCGACCTTTCAGAAAATTACACAACGCACCCGTATAACAAGAATATGCAAACTCGTTTCTGCTGCCAGCGTGTGCTTCATGGACAATCTGCTTCTCTGTCCATCAAGCACCCCAACACCCTCTTTCGCATCACAGCAAGTGAGGGGGATCCAGACATCGATCAGTACTATCGCCTGGACACAAATCAGTTACAGCAGACATCTTTTTTCAACCATGAGTCAGTCAGGGTTAACATATTCGGAAATATTGTTAGTAGAAAGAAATATCTCACTTAAAATTGATTGAGCAGTTTGCAGTGATAAAAACTTGGAAAACTTATCGTCATTAGCTTGTTGTGTTGACATATCTATATTTTTTTTAAACAAACAGGCCACAGCTCTCCCCAAATCCCCTAGTTAGTGAGAGGGGCTCTAGCCTCGTCCCAAGAACCCTCCCCCGGCTTCGGCCCTTCGTGCCTCGTATTCTGGCCCTTTGGGCTGTCATAGTCGCCCTGTGCGCCATTTACGCCACTGGCTCCGGGCGCCATTTACCCTTAGTACGCCACTCTGTGTGTGTGTGTGTGTGTGTGCAAACCTGTCCTGAATCGCATTTTTTTTTTTTTAAAGACAAATGGCTGGAGGAAATTTTACTGTTTATTAGGGGCAAAAAATGCGGAGTGTGTCATAAAGTTGCTTATCCTGTCTAATACAGCATATATTATAAAAATATCATCAACATGAACTAATAAATTTTAACATACAAGAAAAACGTACACGTTTTTCTGTCCTAATGTCTCTTATAATCTTTGATTGATAACATTATTGTGACAGTTTTTTCGCTTAACATGTAAATAAGGAAGTAAGAACTGCTTTCCACAAGTCACCTGCAGTTTATAATATGAATCAACGTCAATCAAATCTTGACAAAACGCACTTTATTCACAAGAGTTAATATTTTGCTGTTACGATTTAATTTTTTGTTAATGAATTTTCAGGTAATGCAACTTTTAATGTTACAACTAGAACTTGCATCATTTCGATGGGAATTTTTGGGAACTTTTATTAAATGCATTTTTTATCCTTATAACTCAAATGTGTATTATTTTAATAACGATTATGCTTGTTAAGAAAGAGTCGCAAGACCTTTAACATTGCACATGCGTATTATAATCTTCTTCTTATATTGAAAGTTAGCAGATTCAGTATTCAGTAACATTATACGGTACAGAGAGGATGAGAGCTGCTACTACAACAACCATTTCTCTGCAGTTTGTTCAGTTCAGTACATATACTTCGTAAAGACGTTGTTGCTACAGCAACTTTTCCTATGATGACGTCGTCTGTAAATGTGAGAAGAAATGTTGGAAAGATTACGAAGTCTGAAGTCAAATGGGAGATACTTTTCCAAGCAAGGCGTCCATATGTGGAAACGAACATCTTATACAACGGTTCGTACATTTCCGTTAAATTCCGGAAACTAAACTTCTCAGTTTTGTTAACTCGGAAGCACAAGGACGAGTTCATAGCCTAATGTAATGACCTTTTATGGAAGCGAGGTTGTATTCTTCGCAGGCCAAAATCACGCATATAACCTGCCGCCTGAAGACGTGTGGCAATAGCTTCGTAATACTACATGGTGATAGTTCGTCTTTCTTTACACGTAGGAAACAAAAACCTACTGTATTTTAATGATTTTCTTTTAGGATAGCAGTGCATTGATTTCAATGTTTATAGACATTATGTTACGCTTACTTTAAAACAATGGGATTCAATTCTCGTTGGAAACATTTGAAGCGTTTTGTATTTTTTATTATATAATATTTATTTCTAAATAGTGTGTAACGTTTTGTTTACATTTTATTAAGAATGTATATGTATTTGTAATCACATAATAAACTTTTGTGAAGACGATTTCATGCTTAGTAATAATTAATTTAGAAATAAAATATCCTTAAAGTTACAGAACATAATATTTGGTATTTTATGTCAACATTCAGTAAAATACTTTTCTATAAAATGATTTTGGTATTAGTATGAAATATTGAAGTTTTAAGCATTTTGGCTGTATTTAACGCATTCGATATTTAATTGTTTATAGTATATTCTAAAAGACAGAAATTCCAGGGCTGTATGAAGTTGGTAAATTTTGAATAAATATAATAATGCACTTCTATATAGTACTGCACTTCTATATAAAAATATATCACTTTATGTGTGTAATTTTTCCATATCGAATATTCTATAATTTCAATATAGTAGTTTCGTAAGACTTCACGATGAGAGTTTGCCTTTCTTTTCAGTTCGAACCCAGTGCCTCTCCTCACCCCAGCGATGTAAAATAACCATCAACATCGCAAGGAGTGACGACACAGTAACGGAGGCTCAAACTCTATTACTCTTTCTGTCAATCTGTTAGTGTCACTCCAATAAATTGGCGCATGATGAAAAGAACTTTACCTTAAATGACATCACATAATAATGTGATGAAAGTACTAGACAAATTCATATATATATATATATATATATATATATATATATATATATATATATATATATATATATATATATATATATATATATATATATATATATATATATATATATCTGTGTGTGTGTGTGTGTACGCTCCATGAACGATACACTTCGAGATGTATAAATTTTTCATTTAAAGGAAACGAGGGTTGATGAATTTCCTTTTAATGAAATATTTATACAAGGAGTGGTATATCATTGATACAGCGTACATACTATACATATATTTTATATATATCACATACAAATACATATATTTACCCTTTGAATGGAGTTAAGATTGACTATAGGCAACTGAGTGAATGAACTCCTCACATCCCTGCCGAGTGTGTTCGCTAGAAAACGTAGTTCAGTCCCTTTTTGTGGCTATTCATAATCACCTTTGCATATTGATAAGTTGATTGTTTTCTTTCTTAGCTTCTATTTTTATTCACGTTGATTAAATCAATATAAGACACACTTATTATTTAAACATGAATGATGATTTTAATGAAGAAAGTAGAGCACTACAAATACATGGTTAGCTACTTTAACACTGAACGCTCAGCCATTCACGTACCGACGTATGGAAATTAGTGTGGCATTTAAAATAAGCGAAATGACGAACCAACAAGAGGTAATTAAATATTTTAATATATTTGATCTAGTCTGTGTTCTGCTTTAATTAACATTACTACCGACCATAAAATTTTCTCTCTCTCTCTCTCTCTCTCTCTCTCTCTCTCTCTCTCTCTCTCTCTCTCTCTCTCTCTCTCTCTCTTTGTCGGTTTGACTGAACTTTAACTATCATTCAAAGATCCAGAGACATCGTCGTATGACACAAGCGAAAATCCTCTACGCTCATCTTTTTTTGCTACGATGAGAGAGAGAGAGAGAGAGAGAGAGAGAGAGAGAGAGAGAGAGAGAGAGAGAGGGGCCTTTGGATATTTTTGGATATTTTCATATTTAATTAATAATAATCGATTTTTGGAACCTTATCATATGTTTAAGAAACAACAACAACATCAACAACAACAAAGCATTAAATTACAGTATGTGTGCCTCGTACCCAAATATTTACTGGATAGTGTCGACAGGCTATTGCAACTTTATATCATTGATTATATAAACACTGTAGATAAATCCCCAGGAAAGTGTACATATACCGTAACGTGGTGTAAGTTCAGTTTCAAGGTTTTCATCTAGCCCAAATTCTTTTACTCTCTCATTCCAATTTTCTGCGTAATTTGTCCCTTATGCATGAAAGGGGGGGGGGGGAACGGAAAGCAGAAAGAATTGCGACGAAATTGTGTACCATATTAAATTCATTTAGAAAAAGGCGGTTATTAACACGTTTTCTTGTTATTTTCATATGTCACTAATGATTAATTAGTGGAAATTCATCATTGATCTATAGGCCTAGAATCGACAGCACACAGCTGGATGAATGTTTATATCTGCGTATTGTTGCGCCATGGGCGAATCACAATCTGATATACCAATAGTATTGGTATATTAAATTGCTTTATACCAACACTTTACAAGCCAATTTATTTTTAATGTATGTTGTATGCAGAGTATGTTAGGTAGAACGTAAAAGTTGTATGTATTATGACACTAGGTAAATGAAAATTTACAGCGAGCTATTAATTTGTGGATTTTTGTGGATTTTTGAGGATTTTTATTAATAATAATAATAATAATAATAATAATAATAATAATAATAATAATAATAATA
>JAECUM010056689.1:0-12961 GCA_016617855.1 Megalonaias nervosa | reverse complement strand
TAAATTGATATTCCCTTTCTTCCATCTCTCTTGGATTTGCATCTGTCTCTGTCTCTCCTCTTTCACCAATTGTAACTGCATTTGTTTCTCTCACTCATCTTTCGCCGATTGTAACTGCATTTGTTTCTCTTCTTTCTGTAGCTGCAGTTGTTTCTCTCTCTCTCCTCCTTCTCCAATTCTCTCTCTCTCCTCCTTCTCCAATAGCATTTGTTTTTCTTCTTTCTGAGGTTCACGCTTTCTTAACTCCAGTTCCATCTTGTATTATAATTTTAAATCCTTTATTTTTATGTCAGTGTCTGATGCAGACTTACTGATCAAAGCCAAAGCACTTTTATCCAAAACATTCTTTTCCACCAAATACTGCAGCAGAATGTTTTTTATTTCTTGCTTCGTTAAAGAAGCTTTTGCCTCAGAAAGATCATATTTTCTGTCAAGCAGAAGCAATTCATCTTTATTCAAAAATTCTAACTGTTCCTGGGTAGGGTTTGAAAGAAAGATCTCCACTTTTCATGACAGTGTAAAAAGCCTGTTGATGTCACTAAAGATTTCTAAAATGTTAAATAATACCTGGGATTTAAAAAATTCTGAAAACTAGGGGAATATAAATTTAAAGAAAACAAAGTTTTCTGAAATATTTTAGCCAATATTTGTATATCCCAAGGACGAGTGCTCAGTTTTCTGTTACGAGTCTATGCTCTTGAAATAAGTAACAGAAAAGAGTGAAGACAACAAGCTTTGTAAAATTAAACAAATAATTTATTTTCCTAGAATACAAAGTGAAAAATTATATTAAAAAATAAGAACTTACGGTTTTACGAATTATATCCAAAAATAATCCAAGAATTAAAAAATAGAAGTCCTAGTATTAAAAGGTCCTGAATGAATCAGAGTTCGAGTCCCGATGAAATCCAAAATGGAAGGCGATGATGTCTGTTGTGGTCACAGAAGTGCTGTTATGTTGACAGTTCTTTCTTGAAACACAGAAAATATTATTCCAGTCTTGAATTCAGTATAACTTCCAATAAATGTCTTTATCAAAGAATTTCGTAGGAGCAATTATGTGTTTCCAGGAAAAAGAATCGCTTGAATTCGAGAATTTGAAGAACATAAGTTCAACTCAAACTGGTCACGACGTAATAACAACATAACGTATCAATTGTTTGGAGCCCAAATGACAAACATCTATCAAAAACAACAGTTATACGCTAACTAAGACGCAAAACAGATTCCCGGATGAGGGTCAAAAGTTCATTGTTCTGGAAAAATAGAAATTTGTTAATATATTTGTCACGTAGTCCAGGTATGACCTTGATTCAACTTAACAATTCTTACTATGAGAAAGATTAAAAAAAATTACAAATGTTGTTTACCAAAACTGTCACTGATTTTGGAACGAGGTAAAGAACTGGATACAATGTCAGCTGTGTACGTTAATGAAATAGAAATTTTAAAAAATCAGTCAGGTCAAACAGAACTGAACTCAATGTTACTATACAATAGCATGCAATGGAATTAAAAAATTTAAAATTAACAAACAACAAATACTAAATTATATATATATATATATATATATATAGTGAGTATATATATATATATATATAGTATATATATATATATATATATATATATATATATAACACAAGACAAATCATAATATACTGATCGTTAACAGCAATGACTCTCGAGTTTAGACAGTACTAACTGATATCTAAAACATACCTGTAAATAGGGTGTATTTCCAAATATTTAAATAACGCGGATTATATCATTAATATATGTGATAAATGAATCTTGAATAGTTCTTAACTGATATAATCAGCCTGAATTAAAATTAGCTATGCCGTCAAAAGTCATAAAGTATGATATTTAAATAATGTCTTGCAGGATGGATGTTCAAATGAAAACTCTCAAATAAAGCTTCTCAGCGTGTGTGTTATTGCCTTTCTTGTTTTAAGTGGACGTTGCCAAATGATTTATGATCCATTTCTTTTGTCTGTACTTTCTGACAAAAGTAAATGTCACTAATTTAGTAAACTTTTAAATTACTTCATTACGCTTTGTTCGTGTAATATTATATGGAACTCTTTTTAAAAATGTAAATGAAAATGAGGAAGTGCATTTTAATTTAATGTTAATAATTTTTATCAGTAGACATTCATTCCTGAAATCAAGTATTGAAATAGGAAACATTTGCATATTTATAAAAATAATACAACTGATTTTATTTTAAGTTGAAAAAGAAAACTAGCAGTCAAATCAACGCGAGCCACGCATCTGTAACGTAATTCATGACTTATGTGGCAGACGTGTAAGTAATTGTACTGATCCCAAGAGAGACAGACAGACAGAGACAGAGAGAAAGAAACAGAGAGAGAGATAGTGTGTGTGTGTGTGTGTGTGTGTGTGAATTAGATTTTTACCGTAGCTTAACAATTTTTCAGCCATATCGCTACGATGTCTGCTGTGTGGCAGTTTATAGTGATATCTAGTACTGGGGCATCATGCTGCAGACATGTAGCATGATGCCCCAGCCAGTCACATTCTCCTAACACCAGGCCGACTAGTCCTAACACTAACCTCTTAATGCTGAGCGCCTAGCGAGGCAGCTGTTAGTACCAGTTTTATGTCTTTGGTATGACTAGGCCGGCGTCGAAGCCACGACCTCCCGCATCCGAGGCGGACGCTCTAACCACTAGGCCACCGGAAGACAGACAGAGAGACAGAGACAGACAGGCAGATAGATAAACATACATACAGACAGTCAGACAGACAGAGCGGAGAATACAGGTAGAATGTGTGGCATGATTTATCTTTCGCTTTTTTCTGACTTTTGGAGACAGCAGTAAATATCGCACAAATTCATTTCGTCAGCTTTTTATCATATGACTGTGTCAGCTATTTTTAAACCATCTCGGCACATTACGCAACAGAGAAAAAAATAGTCATTGGTTCGTTTATAAGGGTTAAATACAGATCATACACACTGTTATTTAACATGTTTCTGATACCGATTTCTGATACAAATTATTTCTAATTTTTTTTTTCCTTTCAGCATTCCCCTCCAAGAACCTCCTGATGTACATTGTGTTAGGATTTGGGGTTCTGTTAACAATTGGTTTATTTACCTGTCTTTCACAGAAGTTCCTAAAATGGTAATTATAATTTGAAATAAAGCCATGCCTTAAAGACAATTACGCACAATCAAGGACCATTGTTGTGGACATTAAACTGGGCTCCTTGTGCCCAACATATTAACATTTGTTAGCTAGTTTGCTTGTATCTATACATGTATGTATTTAGAGCATTTTACTTTCGCCATCAATTTCTTCGTGTCTGTCTGCCTCTCTCTCTCTCTCTCTCTCTCTCTCTATATATATATATATATATATATAGGTATATACAGCAGTTATATATAGAGTATATATATATATATATATATATATATATATACACACACATATTACGTTATTATGAATGTGATTAGACATAAACGATCATGTTATAATGTTTATTGTTTTTACACATCAGTATGTTGTACGGACTTCTTTTGTTCCCTATTTCTAGATCATTTTATGCGAAGTTGTATCAACACCAACGCCTTAAGCCATAATGATAACAGCAAGTCCCCACCTACCCACCCTGTGATTTCTGATCAAAATTCTCAACTCCCAGTTAAAATCGCCCATTATAAGCAAACACAATAGTCTTTCCTTCACTCCAACACTCCCCCCTTTTGCAAAAGAAAGCATATGGCTAGCTCTTACAAGCCAGTCTTCAGAAATTATTGCGTTTTGCTTCAACCAGCTCTTATTAAAGGTCAGGGTCATATGACGAACAAGAATCTTACTAAAAATAGCAAGAGTTTGTTTTTGAAAAATCGAAATGCGTAGACAACTAGAACAACGAATGCCGTACTAATAGTCGTTCAGGTCACGTATGCGCATTCACTCATTTTAAATTAAATATAACTTGTTTTAACCTAGATTACTAATTTTGCTTAACCAAAGTCTATTCAGTTCTCATTATTTAACGATCTGTACCTTAGCTGTTGCCATGAAACTTCCAGACAAAACTTATTGATCCCTAACGAATTTTTACAATGGTGGCCAATTGCTAAAATGGGTCAAGAAAAGACCACGTCAAATCTAATTGTCACAGTATAGGGTAGTACTAATTTGTTTATCAACATGTCAATTGATTCGTCTTATTAGAAGATGATTTATAAAAGATGTACCAGGTTAAGATTTAGAAGTACTCAGTTGAGACTGAGATGCTCTTTAACCATAAAACTGCAAAGTGGAAGACTTATTCACAAATGAAACGGTGTGATAAGAATAAAGATCATCAGCTATGCAGCATCATCTTCTAAAGTTTCCACCTTTTGCTCATCAGGCGTTGACACCACTATGGCTGCAATTCTTGAATTCTCTAATTAATATGAGTTGTCTGTGGTCATCGTAATCTTTATCATCCTTTTATTGATGTGCATCACCTATCAAATAGCTGTACTTTTTCCCTTGCAAACTCGACATGGGTTTGTTCAGTATATTTTCTACAATTGCTCAACTTTTGTTGACATGCATCAAGTATGAACTCACAACCAATCCAGATACATTATTTAACTACATCATAATCAGTCATTTGTTGCACCGACAGTGAAGTGCAGACTTCACAAGTATTGCCAAATAAATACATTTGTAATTATAAGATCCAATGGTCTCTTGGCCATCTCAAGTTTTCAGCACATTTCTCAAAATAATGAAGTATTCATCTACTTATTTTTCTTGAAACGTTGGTACTAACCTAATATTTCTGGTAACATCAAAACCTGGGCTTGTGGGATGGGTGGGATGGGGTGTCTCCTCCGCCTGCCAATTCTGATTATACTAATCTTTGTTGCATCTCTCTCTCTCTCTCTTCTTAATTTAACATTTTTAACACAGTTTTTAATATCTTTGAGAAATTCAGAATCAAGATGTACCACCAATTTCTGTTACAACTCTATTGTCTTAATCGATGTAACAGAATGAAGCGAAACCAACATGATTAGTAAAACCAACAAATAATTTTTTTCCACAGAATAAAAAGTGAAAACTCAAAAAACACTTGCAGTATTGTGAATTACATCCAAAATAATCATAAATCACAAGTCCAAACGTATAGCATTTTCCGAAAGGATTCCAGTAATAGTGAAGCACTAAGATTCTTGAATGTCTTGACGTACCACAGTGTAACCTAGATTGCCTTTGAATGAGTTCTCAATGATCGAAATGGTGTGGCATAGTCAACAGTGAATGAGCACTTTGTAATTTCAATGAATAATGGAAATAAATAATTACTCTCAAATTACATCTGAGCACAATTACAAACTCTGGTCGTAGATTCCCAACGACTGATAGTAAACAGGAATGAATAATTGCTTACCAAATCCTATATATACAAATTTCACTTGACCTAAGGCACAATAGAATTTCTTGGGGAAGAAACTGCGTCTTGAACTCAAATTTAAGTAAACATCTTGTTTACTTCTTAGAATCCTGACAAAAATCATGTAAGACCCCACCTGGGAATTGTACAGAAAAGATATCGGACAGACTAGGAATTGAGAAATATGAAAATATCATTATTTGACTTTACAGAGTGCAAACACCACTGCATACTATTAATACACAGCATGTTTAGTCGAAGGGAGATAATCCAGATATTAACTGTGATGCATTATGTATATAATGATTAAATTTTATGCTGCATTACAATAGCAGCATGGTTGGGGGGGGGGGGTCAAACGACCTTTTTGGGAGGCCGACAAACCCACCTCCCTGGGGTCAAATCCCCCTACATCCAGGCGCTGGAAAATATTGAAACTTTTATTGCCAAAAGCCAATACGAGCTTTGTATGTAAGCCAGAGAGAGCAAAAAAAAAAAACAAAAGAAAAGGAAATGGCCATGCCCAACTGAATGATGTTTTATTTACAGTTTCACAGTAATTGTTATATTTATTGTTAATTTATTATAATTGTTAAATTGTAATCAAGCACCACCACCCGTTAAGTGACCACCGGATGTAAAACGAACACCCTATTGGGTTCGGGATGTGGATCCAGGCAAGCTTCAGCTGAGTTATGCTTTTTACAATTACCAGCTCAAGGATATTTCAGATCTTCTCAGCCGATCACAGCTGTCCCTAAATTATATTTATTTTTACAAATGCCGAAAAAGTGTCCGTCGCGTGGATTCGAACCCGATCGAATTTCCTCTTGGCCACAAACGAGTCGCAACGCTAATCTCTAGACTACGAGCCAGTTGTAGAAATGTATATGAAAACTAATTTATCACGTGGTAGGTATAGTTTTCCTATAGTATGTGCAGTTTCGTATTTTTGATATTACCACACGTTAAAATATCACTTTATGTGATTTTGATTGGTCCAAATAAGCCCATGAAATTATTGTGCAGTATCCTCTTTACTGATTGGCTGGGATCGTGGGAAAACGTTTTTAACCCCGCCTTCTGGAATGTTTTGTTTTCAATGGACATTTTTGGCGACCATTTTTTAACTCGACTCGCGAAAGGAAATTGATGAAAAATTATCTCGGCTGTCTGAATATGGATTACCCCCACAGGGGTTTGTTATGTCATGTTTAACAATATCATCATAAGAAAAATGGTGTAAAACTACAAGACAAGAACAACAATAAGAAATAAAACTAAGGGTATTGCTTATTTGAAGGGGGCGGTATATCTGTAACATAGATATAGAATCCACCGTATATACATGCATGGTTTCAATGTTAACTTACAGAAGTAAATAAACTCACTTCTGTTCACAGAGGAATCTGGACATAAATGGGTCTCCTAACTGACAGAACTTTATCCAACCACAGCATCTTTGCGCAGTGTATATGGGATGCAAATCCGACTCAAAAAGAAATTTGTTTACGTCTTCTGTACAGTCTATTGTTCCAGATCAAATGCTGCAAATATCCGGTCACAAATGCATTGCAGTAAATGTGGGAATTTTTGCATCCAGTAATCCTATTTCACATGAAAATCGGAACAATGTAACGTTTAGTTCTGAAAGTGACATTTTAGGGTAAACTTGTACTCTAGGCCTACTGTGTACCGTATCAAACAATGTGGCAGCATCAAATTGCATTGATCATTCTGTTTTGAAAAATGATTTTGTCGTTATAAAATGTTCTGTTTATTCGGATGGAAGCTTTTTCTTTGATTTATAGTTTGTAAAAAAAAAGTACAATCTACTTTTACCAGTTCAACTTTGTTTGGGACTATATTTTATGCACAACAAATGAAAGGTGCACCGTCTGTCAGAATGAACGAAATTATTCGTTCTTCTTTCTATCTAAATAATTTCCACTAAAATAAAAACTGTGATAAAAACAATCTCAAATGGGTAATGATTTAATATTAAATTTATGAAACTCGTTGAATAATGTCTGCTCTTGCTCGCTAAGGCTCGCAAAAACTGGACATTATCCAACTCGTTTCATAAATTCAATATTAAATCATTACCCATTTGAGATCCTCTATATATAGAGATACCAGTGTGTCGGAAACCACCCACAACAGGTTATTGATTTTTCACCAGATAAATCACAAACAGGTGTACCGAAACACATAATTTACACTGATGGATTTTATATGAACATAGGAAAAATAATCATATAATTTTATAGTGTGCATTTCCTTGTGTTTAATGGACAGCATTGTTACAATTATTGTTCTGTACGCAGTTAATAACGTGTGTTATTGATAGGTCATTGAACCGGATATACCGTCACTAGGAAATTTAATGTTGAATAAATCAGCACGTGAAGAGTTCTGGAGGGCTGTAGTCGGTATAAAAAATAAGGTACATTACTATGTCTGCTGAGATCTTGTCTATCTACTGACGAGTGATGTTTAATTAAATCGTTGTTGTAATAATAATAATAATAATAATAATAATAATAATAATAATAATAATAATGCGTTAACTATGGAATCTATGTTTAACTAGCTCGACAACGACTAGAGTCAATTAAGGAATATATCCCAGTCCGTGATTCTGTCAAACAGCAGCTACAACAGCGTCAGGAAGCTTAAGTGGAATTTAAAGAAGGTACAGAACAGTTATTTAAACCAAATGTAGACCCCCCCCCTCAAAAAAAATTGTTACAGCAACTGAGGCAACACAAAAAGCTCTTAAGACATTACCTGAGGATATTGTTGGTCGTCTTGCCCCCAGCTCAACCACCACAGCACGACCATCAGCTGCTCCTGGTGCTTATAGGGCAGTCGCTGTAATAATATCAGACAAAGCAATGCACGTCGAAGGTGCTGGTGGTCGATTAAGGATCGTTGATGCACCCGTAGAAAATATGTAATTTGTCCGTCGACATAGTAAATAAAGCATTCATAATATTATAATGTCATATCAACACGTCAATGTCACACTGACACCTGGTCAGATTAAAAAGCCTCAATCGGCATCAAAGAAGAAGTGTGGAACAACAGTATCGCTGAAATCAACGGCTTTGCAAGGTCCAAATGTGCTACCGCTGAATGAACGTCAGCTCAAACACTACAATCACGCCACGAAATCAAAGTCTGACGTGGGACGTGATCTTTCTGCGAGTGCGATCAACGATACAGCAAAGACCGATCGTGTCTTTCCACTTCTAACGGCGATATCAGGAACGCAGTACGGTCAGGGTCTGCGACTGCCAGGAACGTTTCGCTGAAACTCCCCATGTCTAATTTTGATTTACTTGATGCTGCTCGGCGATTAAATATAAAAAAAAAAAAAACTTCAGAGGTCTTTTCATACTTGATCAGTTGCCGGAACAACTGGTATCATTAACCTCGATGGCCGTCCTGGTCCAAGTACTCTTTGGGTTGCATACACGGTTGATCCACGACGTGTTTTTTATTTTGATTCGTATGGATTGTCGCCACCAAAAGAATTTTAAAAATATATTCAACATTAGCAACACAGACATTAACGGATCCACCCATATGTTGTCCAGAAGTCAGTAGAGACGCCGCATCAAGTCGTGCATGAGTACACCAGCGGTCGTTTTAAACAGGTTAGGAGTTTATAATGGTGGATATTTGTGGAAGATATGTTAAAAGCAAGGCTCCTGGTGACATTAATTTGTCAAAATATGCAACACGACATGAACTTCCTGATCTTATGACTCGCACCGGGGTTGATCAGGATAAAGTTGTTGTTTTCCTGGGCGGCTAAAGACGAACAATATTAAGTGGGCCGATATTATCCTGCAAGTTTCAGGTGCGATCAACGATAACATCACGGTATTTATTGATGATAGGAAAATCAGAGACTCAAGTTTATCAATCGCGACGATCAGAAACGAGATCATCAATGAGGTCAGTGCAAAGACTGGCGAGACAGTGACTGGTAAACTGAACATGAACGGAAATAGAATTGTTGTTCTGAGAGAAACAGCATCAGAAAATGATCCTGCAACGAAGAAACACGTGAACGATAAAGACGCTGCGATCAATACCACCTTAAGCACAAGTGATAAATTAAGCACGCGGCGATCTGAGTATCATTTGCATGTGGCCTCTTTTATGAGTTTAAGCTCTATTAGACTTTTATAAGTAGCTAATGATTTCTTTTATTTCCAAATGTCATCGACATTAAGCTCTCTGAAATTCGCACACGACTCGCTGTCAAATAGATTGGCGCTGGTGTAATGCATACGACCCCGTTCATCAAAGCGATATACACGGTGGGGTCTGGATCAGCAACATGGTCAAAACAAAATAACACCATCAAACATGCCGCTGAGGTCACCGGGGTGTACAGGCTCTCCGTGTTTAGCGCTGCGCGATTTACGATATTTACGACATATCCATGGTATCATTCCACCTATAGATTTTCCGAAACCGTGTCGGTCGTGTTAAATGAAAATACCGAGGAAACAATCATATTGGATGCTGAAGACAAAAGATTAACCTCAACGACGTATTGGTGGTGTCTGGAATTCGTCGTGCAAACACCTCAATTAATTACTTAGTATAAGATAGCGCTACAAAGAATCGACCACAGTCCTTCCGGTATAATCAATCATGTGCTTGGAAAGCATCGCTGGAAAAAAAATCATTGACGAGCACACGACAAAAAAAGAAAAAAGATAGCGCAGACGAATCATCGTCATCTAATATATTGTATATGTGGTGTGTTCTCTGGTCGCTGAAACAACGACGTTAATCGGTACGTTAGCAGCAACGCAGGTGACATCGCCAGTTATAGGAATCAGTGTTGCTGTTGTTGTCGGAGTTGCTGGTATTCTTAATATCATCGCAAAAGAATTATCAACATGTGCTGGTAAGAAATTACATTGACACGCAGAAATAAGGTGGGCGGCGACGCATGCATGCAAAAATATATCATCAATACTGTCAACGGGGTTAAACGGCGATATAATATTAGATAGTGAATTTGCTGCAATTAGTGATATGTATAATCAGTATCGCTAGACAGACGACAGCGGCGATACTTTGCGGGCGACAACATTGTCAACACCACGTTTGGAATCCATATAAATATAATAATGACCACAGAAATAACTACCTGTGAGAAAGATGCTTGCTAATACAACGCCGCCAACGACCACAATGATATCAGCGACGTCAATGCAGTCGGAATTCGATATTGATTTTTAAACTTCGATAAAAGTGCTAATGGAACCTGGAGGGTGTCACTTGAGATCGTACTGTCATAATTACGAATTTATTATAGCTGGACAAATATCAGAGCAGAATCATTTGGTGGATAATTCGTTAACAATTCACTGGTATTCTCGTACAAGAATAAAGAGGGGTCATGGATCGCGACGGGGAAATCGTTGACATTAAAGCAGGATAATATGAAATCAAGCAAATTAATGATGAACTTCAACGTAGAATCAAAACAATGACGGGAAAAGACTCAAAGATCGCAATCAAAGTACATGAGCCAACGCTGAGAGGCGCCATTGAAATATCAGATTCAAATTAAGCCACTGAAATATATCAGTCGTCGATTAGAGCTGAATTGGGATGGCCGCTGGTTGCACAGTTGTTGTTGCACCAGTTGGACCACCACCACCACAACGAGATGATTATTTTACGGAGAAAATACTACTCGGAAAATTTTCAGATTATGAAACCCACTGGTCGTGGTTATCATCATCTGGGAAGGAACAACTTTCGAAGTGGTTATATCTTAACGATGCAATAATCCTCATCTTATGATGCTGGTCTGGTACGGGTTATACAGTGAGAATGCCTAGTGGAAATGCATCTTGCAGAAGGAGTGGACTTTCATAAGCATGTTATGGACTCAGCTATTTTCATCCGGAAAAGAAACTGCTAGAATGTTTATTAGCAACTATATAAAAAATATCCAAGGGAATTTAATAAACGAGTCATTAGTGAAGTACCTAATCTGCGCTGGATAACATATGATCTAGAATTCTATCAAAAATTTTGGATAAGAACAATAATTAACAAGGGGGAGAGTGTGTATATAGGAGGCGTAATAAATAGCAATTATTTTCTTCACTATTTTAAATTCACCGAAGCCCAGCTGCCTGTATTCAAAACTACTATGGTTTATTATCAATTAAATGTAGTAGGATATCAATGATATAATTGACGAATATTTTCCGAAGATCTATGCGGCATGGGAGAAAATAAAAGGCCATGAAAATATCGTCATGTGTCGCCTGGCCTTGTCAATATCACGTCGACGATTTCTGTGAATCTTATCTGTGACTCAGTGGATGGTAGTTATCAGCGCAGACTGGGCTAGCCCAGCAGGGATATATACTTTACAGCTTTTCTCCAAAGGTCCCACCGGGTCATTTGACGGTATTGGTTCCCTTTAATCCTGTTTATTTACGATGTCATTATCCGTCATCATGAATACATTTTCGTCTGACAGACCAAGATGGGCAGTTATTAGAGATATACAGGAAGAGTTAACAGTTAGTTGAATGTGCGCGATAGACCATGAAATGGTCTGCCCTGAACACCCGGCCCACCGTGAAATTGTCCACAAAATATAGTTCATTCCGCCGCCAATAACAAAAAGATATATTACGTACTTTTTTCTTTGTCGCGGCGAAACATGTTATTTATGTATACCCGGTTGTATTTTCACGTCACGATTCAGCATCGGACGATCTGGACGCGAAACCAAAACATCCCCTTCCAAGGATTTTGACACGCGTTTTCTTAGCTGTTCCTCGCCTACACCTACAGCCGGTCTAGTTTCATATTGGAGAAACAGCTCTGATCTACGTTTCTCAATGGCGCTTACCGGTGGAACAAATTTAGCAATGCTATCATCGTTGACACCGGGGGGTAAACCAGCCAAGGACAATTCCATTTCGCGTTGGAGTAATTTGATAAATCTATATTCTGGCGCTAGTGTATATCTACTCTGTTCCCGTCGCTGCTGTAACATTTCAAAATCGTCGTTGATGTTTTTTTTAAATTAGTTTGAACCGCGAAACTATCTTGATGTAATTCCTCAATTTTAGAGATTGTTGCGTTAACATTTCTTGGTTCATTATAAAGTAAATATATTTCTTTAACAAAAGATGACCCCACAACGTGCTCAACCAAAGATTTTAAAGAGACCAATGCTATATCGTGTTGCTGGATCGTGTAAACTGATTGTAATGAATCCATGTGGAGTTCACTGAGCATGTGCAAAGAAGGTTTTAAACTTATATATGTCCATGTCGCCGGGACACTAAGTCTGATGAATATTTCGCAGTGTATGTGTATCAACGCCGTTATAGACAACCCATAAATTACAGTTATCTCTGATCACCTTGTGGATCTGAACATATCGTTGGGTAACGTAAATGACATCTGTGTTTTTTCTGTCTGCCTCGTGAAAATATTCTGGCTGGATTTGTTTGTTTGTCAAGCATTA
>JAECUM010056688.1:0-36268 GCA_016617855.1 Megalonaias nervosa | reverse complement strand
CAAAGAGAGTCACGATCATTCAAGAGAGTGAGTCACTCGGTAGCTCCTGAAATTTGTTTCACATCTCAGCTACCCAAACATTAACTTCAAGGACGTTTAGAACGACGACATGCACTTACTCTGTGAAATTAAACAGTTCAAGTACCAACGGTTGTCATGTCTATGTATTTACTGTTCATACATTTGCCACAAAGAAACCGTCGGTCAAAACAGCTTACACACATACGACAAGTAATCCAAAATTCAAAGGAAACTTATTGTCTTGTGGAATCAGTTATCTACTCGGTAATCTACTAAATTTTTAACAGTGTCACTGAATTTCTTCCAAGGGATTTGGCGTAAAGTTAATGACAGAAGATGTGGCATCGAGAGTCGTGTACTGTTTTCGCAGCTGATCAATGTTTGACCATTTGATTATTTTCAAAGTAATCAGTCTTCTTAGAACATTCAGAAACCAATGATGAAAACGTTCATGGATGGAGGTGTTCCTTGCTTTTCACTCGAATGCTTACAGCTTAGTTATAAATAAATGCATTCTAGAGTCTCAGGAAGTAAATTCTGGATGTGGTCCTCTAAACCGTCTGTCTTCAGGAATGTGTTTGACCATTTGACCAATTTCAAACCAGTCAGCATTCGGACACCAGTGGTTAAAACATCTAAATCTTACAGGATGCCATTATTCGCTCTCTAAAAAGCAAATTTGAAAACCTCACAAACATGAAACTTTTTGTTTTTGGTATGGGAATATTACCAAAACGTTATAGTGTACGTATGTCATATTATCAAAAGGGTTTCTTTAAATTTAAGAACGTGTAAACTCTTTTCGTATTAAGTGTAATAAAATGTTGTTACTAGTAAACACATATTAATTCTAAATTATAAAGAAGATATATTAGCAATTCTGCTGACTGTGAAATCTTAGAGGGATTATAGGTGAAGAACATATATCACAAGAATGGATATGTGAAGATCGAAGTCCAGGGAAATTGATATAAGAAGATTGAAATTGAGTAAGTCGGTAATAAACGTGAATTTTTGGAACATTATTCAGTCTAATATACGGAAATTTAACACGAAGGCTATTATTACGTCATAGGGGCTTAAACAACGTAACAAGAAAAGGCAAAACTCAGAAAGCATTATATAATCCAAAATATTAATTTATTTCCCAAAAATATAAATTCAAACAAAGTGAAAGAATTAAAATTAATCTATGCCTTATATAGTGACCAACAGCCAGTGATCTAATAAACATCGCACTGTTGTAATTATTTATCCAAAACCAAACATATGCAATCAACATGCTGTTTGGAGTTACCATCAACCAGCTATATAATTAACAACACCAAGTTATCTAATATATAATATTTTGTTTGGATTGACCATTATTCAATTATGTACAAACAGTCAACATGCCGTTTGGAAAGACCAACAGCCAGTTATTTACCATCCAGCGCTCAGTTATCTCCTATGCAACATCCATCCTATATACGCTGCTGAAGCTACGCAAACTCTATAATTCATATCCAATTCGCTGTTTGAGCGGCAAAAACCTAGTTATCCGCTATCCATCATACCTACATACTAGCAACCGAAGAATGGTAGAAATATACACAAAGTATATTGGCAAACATGCAAATACATTATCACTCAAGAGGTGTGGGTGTAAAAGAAAGGTAATGAAATCACACACACACACACACACACACACACACACACACACACACACACACACACACACACACACACAAGTATTACACAAAAGCATGGGTATCAGTCCTTAAACATCCAATATCCACACATATGCTTACATACTCTCCAACCAGAAGACAGAGGTAGTTAAGAAATTCTGTGTACAGAGTATCAACCATTGGCTTTAAGACTTTTAAAATTCGATTTCACTCTAAATTTGTTTCAGAAGTCAAAGGGTTAGAGCTTTGGAATTTTTATTTTTCATTTTCTTTTCTTAATTGATATTTTCACTTGTTAGTTTCATTTTTAAAGTTTATTTTTTAATTTTAATTTTCAATTTTTATTTTGAATTTGTTTGTGTTTAGTTTGTGTTTCATTTTTATTTGCATTTGTATTAACAATTTTCAATTTGCAATTTGATTTCATAATTGTAATGGTCAAAGCTTTGGTTTTCTATTTTCTTTTTTTATTTTTATGATCAATTTTCATTTTTCAAATTTTATTGCAATTTTCTTTGAGGATAGTGGAGAAACGAATATAACTGTGCTTAACGAAGAATAAATGAAAGAGCGAACAAATGGTACAAGACGAACACATAAGAAGAGGAGGTTTACGAGGAAGATAAAATGGAACCACATGAGAAAAAGGTTAGGTTCACTAATGGAAAGAAGCTCCTCTGCACCGTAGTCAGACCTATGGTGAGGTGTACTCGTCCAGGATTTCGTCGATAGGATCCAGCACGACCACAAACGGGGCTTTTCAGGGTCCTCTCTAAAACAAGAAATATTATTCAATCGCTGCCACGCTTTGTCTGAATGCATGTCTATGTCTTATCTTCCACAGAAATAATATATAAAAATCCATTTTGTGTGTACAAATATAGCACATTTGTGTCGGAAAAAGTGTGTCTAGAAATTAAAAGAAAAATTTGGTCCATCTAGGTAACCTATGCAGGACTTGGTTAAAATGTCTTCAAATAATATTAATACCTTTTGAAACGTCAAACAGAGAACTGTCGTCAGGAAATTCTTTTGTTATACTAGACAAACCACTTCGGGTATTAAGGTAGGAATGAGTATTCTTGAAGTAAATGTCTTTATTAACCTGAGTTAGGTAGCAATTACCATTTTCTGAAAATACTCATCTTAATGGAAACAAAGTTTCTGGAACATTCTGAACTCATACGCTAGACTGTATACATATATATATATATATATATATATATATATATATAGTATATATATAGTATAGTGAGCATATATATATATATATATATATATATATACATATATATATATATATATATATATATATATATCAAACTGATACAAATATGTTTACAATTAATAATTATCTTAATACATAACCTACAAAAGTATTAGCTATGTATTATGTTGTTTACAAATCAAATTTTCACTACTCTGGTAGCCGCTTGCAATCTATAATCATGAACAGCAATATTAAATACTGCAAATTAAATAGACATAACAGATACAATAGTTCATTTCCTTCACGAACCTCAGCACACGTGCTCCATGATAAATTGCAGCCGCTTTTACTGATGAGGCTTCCGAGTATGTTCATGAACAGGAACATCGTCGCCGTATCATACATACCATTTTCACATATGCTGCCACCAAACCACAGAAATTGCAGGCACCCGAATTTAAGTACCAAAACGCAGTCGGGATTTAGAAAAAGATATGACATAATTTCACATAGATGTAAGCCTGCAAAGACGCTGGGCAACTTCTATCAGATCTGATTCCAGAAATACTACAATGGTCTGCTATCTTAGGAGCTAACGCGGATATTCTTATCAAAATGTGTTTAATTATGTCAATTAATCGTGGCAAGGGTGGGTTTAAAAATAGTAATAAAGTGGATTCACAGTAGTGTTCATCCTTTGTAGAAACGCATATACACCAACGCTATCTATGAAGAAATCGAAAGGGACTGAACAGATTTTCGAGAGGTTGGAAATACACACCAGTTCAAGAGCAGGATAGACTCTTAAGAGATGTGTTCGAGTTTATTTGCACATTGCCCGATTCACACCATTTTGCGGATCGAGTTATATACCAGCACCAGATCGTTGGTCAGTGTCAAACGTAAACAATGGCGATAATCAGTTGAGTAGGCACTTTTGTCGGCGCTATATCCCCCGAGTAACAACACAGACCAGCCGCCGAAATGGCTACAGGACCTGGGTGAACTCAGTTTTGGTGATATAGAATGTCCGATGCGAGTCACAGTGGACACTATTCGAAACGTTTAAACACTCAATCCGGGTACTGCTGTTTCACTCGGGACAAAGGCTTTTAGCCGCTTGCAATATCACATGTACAAACACAGAACCCAGGTGTTGCCGATTCACACGTGACAAAAGCTTTTATCAGCTTGCAGCATTACATGTACAAAGCGAGCTGACCTAGATTAATCTGTTGTTGCCGAGTGGTATCATTGGTTCAGAGTAGTTATCTGGCTGTGTATGGATTAGGAGCTTTGAACATGTTGTGTAGCTGACACAGTAAGTACCAACTCATGCAGACTCTAATGGTGCAGATTTTTTGTAGAATAATTTCTTTACACAGAGTAACCTATCTGCAGAATAACTTCACAATACAGTAACTTTTGTCGTGGGCAGCGTGACACGTACCCATTAAGAATGATGTATTGGCTAGTCTCGCAATAAATTGCTGACTGCGAGCAATAGCATCTGCTCAGCTCGGGCGCATGAATTTAATTCTAATTAGGACACACTTGGCTAACCGTGAGGAACAGACAAGAGTGCCGCATTAACGCGCGGTCACAAGCGGTAAACTGTCAAGGGTGAAATGAACATCGGGAAAAACTTTAGGAAATTATAGTCTATTTGAACCAGGTGCCATTAAATGATATTTTCCACAATAAATATTAATAAAGGCGGACTGGGGAAAATTTTCTGACTTCGAAGGGAGTGATAAAGATTTTGGGCGTGCAAAGTAGTTATCATGACCGGCTTAGGTAAACGAGGGTACGTTTGTTAGTAGTAGATGAATATGATGATGTTGTCTCAGAAACACCCACCCACCTCCCAAGTTTGAATATGATGATGCTGTATCAGAAACACCCACCCACCTCCAAAGTTTGAATATGATGATGCTGTCTCAGAAACCCCACCCACCTCCCAAGTTATGGAGAGGTGGAAAGAGGTTCCCGGACCTCTAGATTTTTTTCATATTAAACAAAGCACACGTTAATGCAGGATATCATAACCTACAAAGCACACGTTAATGCAGGATATTATAACCTACAAAGCACATGTTAATGCAGGATATCATAACCTACAAAGCACATGTTAATGCAGGATATCATAACCTACAAAGCACATGTTAATGCAGGATATCATAACCTACAAAGCACAATAAAATATTATATGAAATGTCCTATTAGAAAGAGCCAATTTGTAGCGTCGGACTTAATCTAACAAACAGATTTTTTAAAAGATTTAATTCAATCAAATCAGCCTCAAGATATTCTGGGATAATAAGCGATTGTATCAGGACCCCCTACCCCTCCAAAACTTTCTATGTTAACATTTTGTCAAAAATATGTTAAAAAATATTTCCACTTACCTGTCCACGTGTAAATACGCTTGCAGAATGGCCACGAAGAAAATTCTGACTGCCTTTTATAAGTTATTCTGGAAAAATCCATTGGAAATTACGTATCTTTAACCTGATTCCAGAACATTCTGGAGTAGGCGTTAATTTGGGAAAATCCATTGCAAATTACCTATTTTTAACCTGATTTCAGAACATTCTGGAGTAGGCGTTATTCTGAAAAATCCATTGGAAATTCCCTATCTTTTACCTTACAAAGTTTCAGAATGATCACATGATTTAGTTATTATAGAAATTTCGTTGGAAATTCCGTGTGGGCACTATGACGGCAGTCAGAATTTTCCTTCGTGATCATTTTGCAAGAGAATTTACATGTGGACAGGTAAGTGTGAAAACATTTTTCTAACAAAATATATATTTTCCGAGAATGGGAAGTAGCATATGAAAGGGGGTTGTGAGACCCCTCTATCTGTTTCCATAGATCAAACATTTTAAGCCTTCTATCGTAAAATAAATGATGAAACCTACCTCGTAAACAAAAACACAAGGAAGAAAGACAGTTGTATCTAATTTTTTAAAGAATTTCATCGCCTATCACTAGAACATCAACATTCGCTATTAAGTATAATTTATTTGCAAAATTGTACAAATAAAATTTAATTCTACCGGTTACTTTTCGACGACATTCAAATAGTTCTTTCATTGCTATCTTACTGAGAAGATACTTACTACCTTTTACAAAAACCTTCGACCGGTCTAAGTCTATATTAATTTTTGTATATTGTTGCTGGCTGATCGGATCATGAAAATTGTCATATTTTAGTGCAAGCTCATCTCGCAAACTTTCGAGATAATTAAAATATTTGCTATCGTCTGATCTGATAAGGGAGAGTTTGATTCTGTCAAATTTACTAAAACAAATACCTGAAATTTCATCGTTAAACTCAAATGATAATTGCTGGTTATTAACCATTCTCTTTTTGATTTTGCTATTAACTCCATCGACCAATGTTAAAATTTCGAGCATTATTTCTGATGTTTAAACGAATCTACTTGCATAATGTTCAAGTGCTAGTGTATTAATTCCGTCCCTGCAATATCTTTTATCATCAAAATTACTTAGTCCCCGTTTTATAATTGTATCCGTTTCAAGTTTGTAAAGATTGTTCTGATAACATTTGTTTTGATAAAACTGACGCTATTGTTTAGCGCTGCTTTAAAATCGTCAAAACTCATGATCTTTTTCACATATCCTCGAGGAATACCTTTTGCTTTTTTGTAAGTTTGTTGTCATCAAATATGACAGCATACATCTTACTCTTTAGTCCGACAAATTCCCAAAGTGACACAAACATAAACTCGTCTTTTATTTTTCCAATAATTTTTTTATTTGAATTATCGTGAAATCCACTACATGCTGGATAATCTGATAAATCAAATAGATTTTTATTATTGTAAATATCCTGATAGACATCTTCACATTTTATGTTATAAGCTAGCGAGTCTGTATCAGTAAATAGCAACTCTGAATCTGGCCACTGCGTTTTGATAAAATTATAGTGAAAATCGTACATCAGCCACTTTGATATATCAAGTACAGCTGCACCAACATAAATCGGTTTATTTAACTTTAAATTTGTCTTTCGTCGTTGTATTGCAACAAGATTTTCATTAAATATTTTCATACTAACAAAACCATCATCATTAATGAATTTATTTCTGCGATTTATATTATTAACAATTTCAATTGAGACTCTTTTTCTAATGTTCTCCATCGTCTTACCGAACACCGAGTTGTTCATTAACTTGAAAAAGATTTTTCAAATTCGGTTTTAGCCACAGCACGACGTTTCGTATTTAAATCGATATAATCTGCCATCCACCTAGACTGATTAAACTTTAGCACGCGATGGACTTTTCTAAGAATTAGTCCAGCATCTGCTGCTTGTTTTAAATTTTGGTAATGCATAGCGTAATTTCTTTCATTTAACAAATTTGGAACTAACTTATTAACAATCGAATTTTTTGCTGTTGTCGTTGCTCGTTGTTCAGACGATAATAAACTATAATCAATCATCATTGACTCTGCACAAAACGGGTAGTCGTTATGTAGATCATGTAACGAACTAGGATAATCTAGATCAACTTCAACAAAGTATTAAATATCGGAAAAATCATTATTAATTTTTCTAGGTAAATCTTTTTCAGTTTCTTTAAGAAATTGATCTAGAGTTATCCAATGAAATCCACTACACGGCATTGGCTCTGACATCGCATAGCCATATAAATTATTAATTTTAGATAAATAATGTAATTTGATGGGAGATTTTTATCATAATTTTTCAGATATTTATTATTAGCTACTACATATTTTTTGTTATAACGCTAATTCCACCTCTGATACCTTTTTCAATAAAATTAAACATATCAACATCAGTTAAGAGATCCAATTCTATCTTACTTGTTTTTAGTAGAGCGTCCCATGACAATCCTGGAGCAGAATAATACCAACAGGGGTCTAATCCATAATTTTTATAACTAACTTGAGGAAAACTTTCAAAAACATCTGCTAGTAGTAATAAATCTGTTTTCCAATATAAATCGTGATAATCACCAAACGTTTTACAACTAAATTTATTCCAAATATCTTGTGCATATTTGTACTCGTCATCTGTAATATTTTCATTTTTGAGTTGCGAGTAAAATTTATCTTTATTAGGAAGAGAAGTTTGATCAAATGTGCTCCAGTCGTCGAGATACTCATACGGAAATATACCTTTTTTTGTCAGATCGACATAGTTTTCACCAAAACAACTTTTTAGGTGAGCGAAACTACTACAGCTTTTTTGCTTGATCATCCAATCATGCTGCCATAAATTGCAGACTGTCAATGAAACGTAATTTGCCAAGCGTAACTGACATATACTTTTCAAAATTATTTGGAATACATTTTATTACGTTATTTAATTTTAGTTTAGATTTAATTTCCTCATCACCAAATGCTTCAACGATGATATGACTATCATAACCACGAAAATTATGTAAAATGACAGGAATAAAATCTGGCGCATGAAATTTTAAGTTACAATTATTATGTGCTGCTCCGCGATATTGACCGGTTAATATGACAGTGATCGCGCACTTTATCGCCTGAACTTTGTTCAGGTAGAGATTTCTCGCAGATATGACAATTAATTGCCTCATCAAAATCAAGTTGTTGTTTAGATGTTATTTTTATTGGAGCTATCTTAGATAATCTGTTGAAAATTTTATTAACATCGTCTATTAAATTTTTTAGTAACCACACGGCAGGATTTTTACCTCTGTAAAATTTTATTGGACTTGTAAAATTATCGTTAGCCCAACAAACTATTTTATAAGCTGCTCCACAGGGAACATGTTGTATTATTCTAGTGCTTGATTTATTTGGATCATTTTCTGCGCCTGCTACAGGGACAAGCAGACATTCGAAATCAGCGTAAATAACAAACGCAATATTTAGTTTATGATTATAATTTTTAAATTTTAATACTTTTTCTTTTTCTGTTGGCATTGTTACTTTTTGAACATTAGCACAATATTTAAGGTGTTCTTGCAGTCTTTCATCTTTAGAAAAACCTTGTAAACAACGGTAGCAGAAATATTTCTTATTTTTATTTTTATTATATTGTCTGCCAACTAAGCCGTTAAAGTTTTTTATCCAAACGTAATGATTTCTAAAAAACAGCAAGTTTATTGTCGATTGCGAAGCTTTTTCTGAGATATACCTTGGGTAAACGTTTTCACGCTCGTCAAGACCAAATATATTAACCGAAATATTTTTTTGCTTTTCAAACTTTGGTGTCTGATTTTCTGTAACTGGAAAGTCAATGCCATTAAAATTTAATTTTGATACGTGACTAAAACATTTGTTAACACGATCAGCATTTTTTTTCTGCTGGAAACATTGCAGAAAGAATAGACCACTGGAGACATTTGTCATCATTGTTTCTGACATTTATACAACATTTTTGTTTTTAATTTTTTGAGGGAGATCAACATAGCCGCTACCGCGAAGTACGTTATATTTTGCTGTGTGAAATAAAACTTCTTTTATCATTTCAAATTTCCAACCCGATCCTGATGCAGTAAATTCTTCTAATTTTTTATTTATTTCCTGGTGTATTTCATCGGAGACTGTGGCAATATTTGTTCCAGTTAATATTTTTCTCGATTTAGCTGTTAGATATGGTTCCGAAATTTCGCTGTCAAAACTTTTTCTTTCAAAAATTACATCAAGTACATCCTCAGCTGCATGTAACTTTGATAAAATCGTATGATATTGGACTATAAGTTTGATACTTTTATGACCCGCAAGTTCTTTTGATATAACAGGTTGTAAAAGATGAAATAAATTTGTGGAGTTAAAATTTGCTAAAATATTTTGATCATCAAGTTTGTAACTATTATCGTAATCAGAAAATGCTGTAGCAATTTTTTCAGATTTGATAATGCTCCTTTTAGCAATATCTCGCAATTTTAACATTATATATATATATATAGTAATATTTTATATTTAATTGAATTTTTTAAATTAGAGATATGAAATCCTTATAGTATAATGACAGAAATTTTGAGATATCTGAGATTGACGGCGGAAGAGCTAGAATTTTATCATGTGCATCAGAAGTATAATTTGTACCCTGGAAATGCATTGGGTTCTGTTATTAACATAAAATCTAAAAAATCTGCTGGCACACCAACGCCAGCTGGTATGTTAATTTCAGTAAAAGGCGATAATACAGAAAGAATTAAAATGTCGAGAAAAGATTTCATTTATACTCTGTTTTGCGACGATATTCCAGAAGGACAGCGAGTATACAGAGTAAATGGCGCAGTTGCTGATGATAATATTGAAAATTTAGCATTACAAAATGAATTTCAACTTCATCCAGTGTTAATGTTAATGTACGTGGAACTAAAACAGATTTTATTAATTATAAATCACACAGGTTTGTGTTTGAAACTTTAAAAAGAATTAATACCTAATGGTTTAGTTATTGATCATAAAAATGGTACTAAAACAGATAATCGTTTGGAAAATTTAGATTTAGTTACGCCAAAAGAAAATACAAGACGTGAAGCAGGTTCTGATTGTTCTAATTTAAAAAATCCAAAAAGATCAGTTATTTCAATAAATGTAGAAACTGGAGAAAAAATAAAATTTAGATCAATGGCATCTGGGGTAAAATATCATAAAATTAATCCACGTGCAGTCAAATTTGTAGCTGATAATGTAACTAAATCAGCAACGTCAATGTTGACATTTGATAGATTTAATTTTAAATACGATAACTAATGATATTTTCTAGATCATTTCGAGTAAGACAGTTATGACTAAATTCCATCATATCATCTCGATTAAATCGTAATGTCATCATTTTATTTATATCAAGTTTTATTTTTTCTGCTACTGTTAATAAAAATCTGTCAGATTCGCTCAATGTTATAATAACATCAACAAAATAAAAACTATGTCCCAGCAAACAATTTTGAATTGCCTGAGCTAATTCTCTGCAATTTAGTATATTAACTCTTTGATGATATTTTATTTCTCCAAACATCTTATTATTTACTAATTAGACAAAAGATATATTATAATAATGAACTCAACTGAAAGACTAGCTGAACTATATTCGGGAGATTTTGTTTCAAATTTTACCTTAGAAAATTTTACTCGTGATAGATTTGCTAGCTATACTGGAAATGATATTTTACATAACGATGACGACGAAGATGAAGATGATGTTGTTGTTAGTAAAACATTTAAGCAGACCAACAACTGGGCGATATGATGTTAAGTACCATATTGCTAAAAAAAATAATAAAATTTAATTTTACTATCACAGAGCGTCAAATATTCGGGCAACTTATAAAACCTTTTTTAAACGTAAAAATAACTGGACAACAAAGAAATATAAAATACGATTTTATTTTTGTTAAAATATTTAATTTATTGCCAGTATTTGGTGCAAGAAAATTACATTTAATTTCTTTATGTAAACCAGTAAAATCAGTAATAATAAAATACGAAGAAATTTATAATAATATTATTCGATCGACTTAGTGGGTACCAAGCTATTAAATTTATCGCTATACCCACGCCATTTAACTAAACTTTTGTTGCCGCGCTTTTTAATAACTTTTTCAATAACAAATATATCTTGTTCTGTTTTCTGAAGTTCTTGCTCATAAAAACTGCCAGTTATATGTTCACCTAACAAATCTTTCAAAGAGTATGTAACTGGTATTGTTAAAAGTACTTTATCAACAGCAAATACTTCTTCGCTCCAGTTATGATTATATCCTTTCTCAAATGTTTTCTTCATCAGAGAAATTCTAACTTTATCACCAACTTTAACTTTATGTCTGCGGTACATATTTTCGTTTGCTAATATTGGATTTGCAATCGCGTCGCTTGGCGACATTTTTCTTTTGCCTAGCGAAAGGGATCTGTGTTTCCTGTTATTATACTCGTCAACAATTTTCTGTAAATTGTCAATATATTTACTCATATTTTTAGCTGTTAAATATTTATGGATTTTTCGTTGAGCGTGCGATTAAATCTTTCAACGATGACGCTTTTTCCCTCATTTCCTGTGACATATTTTTTAATGTTATTTTGCTCTAAAAACTGTTCAAATTTTTTATTAAAAAATTCTGCTCCATGATCAGTCCAGATTCTGTTTGGTTTTCTTTCCGTGTTAACAATAATTTGTTTTAATGCATCAGTCATCGATGTCCCTGTTTTATCCGAAACGGGTATACTAAACGCGTATTTGCTAAAACATCTACAACATTAAAAAGATATCTGTTTGGAGCACCATCGGCGCCAACGTTAAACTGAGCAAGATTTGACACATCAACTAAATCTATCGCCCAGATATCATCAACGGCATTTGCGACAACTTTACGTCGCGGAAACTGATTTTAGGCTTGTGTAGCTCAGACGCTAGCATCTTCGAGGCAAGATCATCATATAATTCTTTTTTACCGAGACCTAATTTATATTTTGCTCCAATAAAACCCTGAACCAGCCTTCGGTCAACACGTTCTCGCATATTTACAGGTTTCATGTCACGAAGTTCGTCTAACATTACCTTATCGCAGCTGTATTTATTTTGTTCGTTGTCTGGACGTTCAATGTCTCTGTAGTAGATATCATGGCGCATCGCTATTGCATCAACTTGATTGTAAGGCTCTTGTCCTGGGAGCGGATTGTCGTTTTCGTCAAGTTGTTTATCAAGAGGATTATAAGGACCAGTATATTTATGGCCTGGCAATGTCCAGCCGCCTTTTGGTTTCGGCAATTTGCCAATTAATTTATGTATATCTATACCAAAAAGAATTATTTCTCTGTTGTTGCATTTCTGACATTATGTAACAATTTTATTTTGCTCAAGACATAAATCTCTATCACACTCGTACTCGCATGTCATTATTTATTAATCATCTACTAAAATAATCTCCCTGACGTTGTCAGGGCAACCCGCTCTGGACAACTTTGTTGTTGGCAGTGGCGATAATTTCTTTAAAAACATACTTTTTCTTTTTCCACAGATTGCACAAATACTTTTCAGCATTATTCTATTATTTTTTGTTTTTTCTGTTTTTTCATCTTTATTTTCTGTTTTAGTTTTACACTTAAGACAATATGTTGACATTACATATCAGTGACTTTAAATAAAATTAATTGCAATCTCATCATTAGCGTGAGAAGGTTGTTTGTCAAATTGCAAAATAAACTTTAAAAAATCTGGATTTTTATTCATCTGTTTAATAAACATTACGCAATAGTATCCACAAGCAGAAGTTCCAACTGGTTGAATTTGATTAGACGAATAATTTATTATTTTCGCAAGAGACTTTGTCTCTGGAGACTTTGTCTCTGACGAAATCTCTTGAATTCTACTCATATATGTTTTTATTGCGTCACTTGGTGGAATTCCGAACGAGTCAAAATAATTGTTATCACAAACAGCTACCCAGTGTGTACCAGATCCGTCATTGAAATCTTGTATATTTATAACACACGAACCTGGCGTCTCTTGAATTGCCATAAGTTCATCTTTAGAATAAACTCCAAATTGTTTACTTTTTTCAGTTTATCAAGTATATCAAAGTTACTTAACGCAGCCAACTTCATCTCTTTGTTACAGGCAACATTAGTCCTCGTCCTAACTGTCCTGGCAATAGACTTCCCGCTAATCCTGCTAGTAATGGAGCTATTGGAATCAATCCACCTTCTCGCCTCGGTCGTGTCTTTTTTTTTCGTCGTTGTCTTTCTTTTTGCTGTTTTTCGCCGATGCTTTGCATTCGGCATTATATTTATCTTTAGATAAAAATTTTCCTTATTCCATGACCTTCAACTGCCTTTTTCTTTGCGCCAGATACTGCTCCAGACGCTGCTGCTAATCCTAATGTACCAAGTGCTGGCAAAAGTTTTGGTATTAACATTCTGGCTATTGCAGATAGTGCCGGACCAAAGAAACCACCTTGTTTTACCATGGCAGTTATTTGTGCGGTACTTAAATTTAAAACAAAAGGTTTTTTGCGATCGTATTTATTTATTTGTTTTTTGGTTAACATTAATTTTGTCAAAGTACCCAAAATACCTGCGTTAGGGTTGACCTTTAATGAAACCTGCCTCTTCTTTGCAACAGCAGCTGCTAATTTCTTAACTTGACCATCAGTCAAATATAGTTCTTTTACAATATATTTTGTCATCTTATATTAAAGTTACAGATTAAACTTGTACCGACATTTTACCTTCGATAAAATCAATCGTAATAGTTCTGTCGCTGATCACTACCGCGTACACGTACAACTGCGCCACTGGAACTGCTCCTAATGTCCATGTAATTTCAATATCAGCAGTTGAAATTACATCTCTTTCATTTTGTCTACTAACATCAAAATAAAATATCGGATAAAGTGTACGAAATTCCTCTACTGATATCTGAGATCCGTCTCCAACATCTTGATATTTTTGCAATGCGTCGAGCAGGTACATGTAAGGTCGAGTAATATTTTTATTAGCGTCATCTGCAAAGTTACATTCTATCGCTCGCTCCGGATATTGCTTTGAATTTATTCTAGCATATATTCGTCTAACATCAGCATTATCAAATATCGCATTATTTTGTTGTTGGTTACCACGTCGCGCCTGTTGCTGAAATACAACAAATATTTGCCGTGGCTTTTGTTCAGTCGACGTTGTTGTGACTCGCCACGTATAGTCGGTGGTATTTGGAACTGCTGTTTGATATATTTTATACTGATGAAAATGAATCTTCTTTGTACGGGTTTTAAGAATATCATCCAATTCGAGTGATTTTAAAATTGTCGGCGTTATTCGCGGCATCCACAGCGCAAGTCTGTTTATGACAAATTGTACATCAGCTCCGCCAAGTCGAAATAAACAATCATTTTGTTCTGATCGATCTAAAATAAGCGTATGTTTAACTCCACGAAATACTTTATTATAGTCCCTGCAAAAGCCAAATATTGTACTTAACGGCAGCATCATTGTAATTTGACGTGATACTGCTGCAAGTGCCTTTCTCTTAACATAACCCTCATTATAAAGTATATTTCTTATAGTAAATAAATTATTAATATGATTTAACATTGCAGTTCCATCAGCATCTCCTGCTGGTGGTCTTGTACCAAGATTATTACAAGCTGCAATAAGTAATGGTCTTACAGCGTCTGCATTAGCGTCTGCAGCTGGTGGTATTATATTTAAAAAATTAGCATTAACAATAAGAAAAGCTCTTACAATATCAGAATTTGCACCAGCATTAGCCCCGACAACTAAAATAGGTACTCCTGAAAAATTTCAGCTGATGCAAAAACACCTGACAAACCAGTTCCAGTATCTTTAAACCACATCATGTTAGTTGCAGTTGATTTGGAGTAATCATCAGAAAACGAAATAGTGTTTAAGATTGTACTTGCAACTTGTAAGTGACTTGAAATATCTTCAACAGTTTGATAGGCCAGCTGATATCTTGCACTTTTAAATAAACACCAACCATCATTTATAAGAGCTACTTCTACGTTAGCTGCAATTGCGGCAGGTGGAACAGCTACTGTCATAATCTGGCCACGAATTTCTAACACTGCTTTATGAGGCAGTAGAAATACGTCATCGTCTCGAGTATTAAATGTTCTTTGGCCAGCTTTATTAGGTTCGTCAGAATTTTCATCGAGATACTCAACATATTCAAATTCTGTTACCGTGTCGTCTGTGTCATAAGTTTCTGCTAAATCGAGATAATTTTTAACAGACATTTTTTTTATTTATTAGGTTATACAAAATTTTGTCATCAACAATAGCGAAGATATTTCGGAGTTGTTGCTTTAGATATTAATTTTTGTATAATTTGTTCTCCTTTTGGTGATAAAAGTTTTTTTGTTGTTGTTATCATTGCGCGTTGAGTTTCTTTTGTTGGTGCGATTTCAGAAATAGCTTGTTTGATTGTCGGTACACCGCTTTTTATTTTATCGGCTATTTTTTGTCCCACAGCAGTTCCAGCAGCAGATGCAGCTCCAGTTGCAAAAGCTTTTGACGCGTCAAGTGCAATTGGTGCAACTTTATGAGCTATTCCTGGAGCATTTTCTATAATTTTAGCAAATATATTTCCCAAAAATCCTCCGACTATTTTACTTCGATAAACTTTTTTTCTCTGTTTCATGATATCTGAGGTTGCATATTTTTATTACCAAATCTTTCGCATTATAATTTACTAAAAATCTTTTAGCTTTTCTTAGAAAATATATTTACTATTGTTCGCGCAAGTGCAGGTAATAGTAACAACTTCATTGTTAAGATCCAGTTGTCGTTTAGACTGATCTGTCAATTGCATAATTACTTCTGTTATCTGATTTTCAACATTTAACGGATGATAAATAACCTGACGTGGATTAATTTGCATGATAGATCCTGGTGGAACGTCTGGTGAAAAACTGTATATTGTTTGTCCTTTACTACCCTGAGCTGAGTAAGATCCAGATGCAATAGAGCAATTTATTAATATTGTGTTTATGTCAGTTATATTTACTTGATTTTCACCGTCATGTGTAATAGATTCTTGAAAAGCAGGATATAATTTATGGAAAAATCCTATCAGTGGTGCGATACTTGTTGGCAATATAAAATTAACCACTATATTTTTTAATGTCATTCTAGCGCGTAACGTATTTTAATTTGGTGCAAGCTCAAAATTATCAGCTTTACCTCCATTTCTTTCTATTAGTTCTTTTATTATTTTATTTAAATCAGTAATATTATAAGCTCCTTGTGGAATTTTAAGTGTTTTCCACGTGGTTGGTGAACGAGTAGCAATAGCAAATGTAAAATCATCGTTTACTCCAGTTTTTACATTAGCCATAGAATTCCAACACGTACAGGAAATTAATCCAATTTCATATTGTTTTTTCACGATCTAGTTCTATTGGCGGAATATACTTTACATAAAAATTTGCGCTATCTTTATCAGATTGGCTAGAATCCAGTAATAATGTTGCTGACATTTATTATTATATTTGTATAAAATTAAATCGCCGCGATTAAATCGCGATGTAAAGTTTCGTATTTGTCAGATGTTAATAAATTTTCCGATCTCAAATTATCAATTATGTCAATAATTTCATTGTCAATTTCAGCACCAACATTTCCAGCTTCTTTTGATGATATCAGTAACATTAATCTGCCAATCATTTCGGTTGCTGATGCAAATATTCTAACTCCAGTTCCTGTTTTCTTTCTTTCTTCTTCTTCAATTATCTCTAATCGCTCATTATTATAATGTTCAAATAATGTTTTAAAAGTGTATCCTTTTTCTTCAACATATTTTTTATTTCTAAATGTTTTGCAGTATTTCTAAAAACACTAGCAATGGCAGCATTTCTAGCTCTGTTATAAAGTTCTTCAACTTCTTCTATTTTAGCTGTACCAATTTCGTTGCAAGCTCCTGTATCTTTTTCTATGATATCTGTTAATTTTTAATGAGATCTTCGTATTTATCTTTTTTCCAATTATATATATTATTAACGTCAGAAATTTTATAATCTTCCATAAAACCAGAATATTCTAATGGCGTTATTTCTTCTTTTGCTTTGTTTTTATATTTATCTTGATATTCTTCCTCAGTTAATTTTTCTAGACTTCCTTCGGTTTGTATAAATCTTAGAGCTTCATATATATATTCTGATCCTTTATCCAATAATTTTGCTTCTCTACTTAAACCACTACTGTGATAACTATGGTATTGGTTATTTCTTATATTATTAATAACCTCAATATAAAGATCAGCGATAATTCCATGTCTATATAATTTAATGCTATCATAGTAATTTCTATTTTCTAAAACTATATTGTTGTAATGCTCCTTACTCTTTTCTTTTATTTCTCTTAACTTATTAATTTTTTCGTCGGCTTTAAAATCATCTTTGTTAACACTGTTTATTCTCACACCCTTAAAGTTACATATTTTATTAAAATCTTCATATTCGTGATCTCTTATTTTGCTATTTATATTTTCTAAATCATATTGAAATCTTTTTCTTTCTTCTATAATGTTTCTCTCTCTCTTCTGAGTTCTTCTTCTTCTAACCTTCTTTCAATTGGTCTAACTACTGCTGCTTCTGCTAATATTTGTTGAAGTTCCAGTGGATTATTTATCAGCCGATCTATTTCAGCTTATCTTGCAACAGGATTAGCTATATTTGCTGCGTGTGCCTCTGCTAATCTTCTTTTTTCTTCTTCAGATCTTTCAATAATTTTTCCAGCAGCCGCTTCTTGTTGTTCTTTGATTAATCCTAGTAAACCTTTTTCTTGTATTTTTTTTTAACTTCTTCTGATAATGATTTAGTTTCAGGTTGTTTTCCAAGTAAAGCTTCAGTAACTGGTTTGAGAGCGGTGGCTGTTGTTTCTGCTGCAACCACTTGACCACGTCGTGCTTGTTGGATCATCTGCCTAAGTTCAGCTTTAGATTTAGCAAGTTTTTTTTAGATTTTCGATATGTTTTCTGTACTTTGCTTGTCTTTCCATTTTATTATATATAAATTTTATATAACTGACAAAAACTTACTGTATATATTTTCCACTACAGCCTCGAAACATTTTACTCGTATCATTTGTTAATTTATCAAACAAAAAAAGTCATATTTATTTAACGTTGCTTGATGATATAAATCAATAAATTTATCTCTTGTTACATCGCGACATTGTTCGTTCGCAATATTTCTAACGTCAACATTGTCCAGTCCTGGAAATAATATAAAACAACCAGTATTTCGCCTAATAAATCTGTCAACATTATAAAATCCCTGAGCGAGATAAACAGAATTACATTTTTTATTACGTGATAATGAAAAATATGATCTTATTTTATTCATTTCCTCGTTGTTTAGCGGAATATCATCAAAAACAACTATCTTATGTTCGGACGAATCAAGTTGATTAACTGGAACAAGTTCTTCTGGTTGTTTAATAATAAAAAAATCTTCACCAGCCTCAAGATCATCACGAAGTTTTTTTATTATAATTGTTAAGTAGCTCGTACTTATCCTGTTGTGGATTAATTGTGTAAATATAAACGCGATCGTAGTTAAAATTATCTCCGAGAAGTAAATTCATAAGCAAGTTTGTTTTCCCCGATCCAGTTCTTCCAACGATACGATAATGACAATCTGGAAGTTCGTTTTTATGTTTATCTTTCACCAACCGCTCTGTATCAAAGTTTAATATCAACGATTTTGCCATCGTTGTTACACAATTTTATGTTATATAAAAAAAATTGTCAGACGATAAATAAATAATGAGCTCTTATACAAAATTTGGAACAACATTAGGAGATTCATCAGCTGTAAGTACAATAACAAACGGCAATATTGATTTATCGGGATATCTAAAAACAAAAAGGTGAAAAATGTCAAATCAACGAGTACTAGATTTAGAAACAAATTATCCACCAATAAATGTCGCTAATACACAAGCTGTTAGTTATGCACAACTTAAATTAGTCGACAATAATAAACTAGATAAATCTCGGGGAACTTTAAGGGGTAACTTAGATATGTCAGGAAAAAAAATTTCTAAATTTAGAGACCGGGTATCCACCAGCAAACTTAAATCAAACTCAAGCGGTAAATTATATGCAGTTGTCCTATGTTGATGATATTAAATTTAATAAAACCGGTGGAAAGGTTACAGGTAATATTATCATGTCAGGTAACAAAATAATAAATTTAGAAACTACGTATCCGCCAGTAAATGTTGATAATACGCAAGCGGTAAGTTATGCACAACTAAAATCTGTTGACGATAATAAACTTAACAACGCCTGTGACACAGTGGGAGGTAACCTGACAATGAGTAATAACTCAAAAATAACTGGATTACCAATAACTTCACCGCCAGCTAATGATACTGATGCTATTAGTTATGGTCAGTTAAAAGAAGAACTTGCCCCATACTTTAAAAAATCCCGTGGACTAATGTCAGGGAATATAAACACGAGAGACAAAAAAATAATTACGACTTATGTTCCTGTTAGCCCTAATGATCTGACAAATAAAGCGTATGTTGACAGTGTATCTGGTGGTGCATAACGAACTAAAAACAATGTTGGGTATATTCCAACACTTTTTAAGTCAGAAGTTGGGTTTGAGGCAAGCGCATCATCGTTTTATCCTGAAAATTATCCTTATTACGCTTTCTCTGATAGACACGAGTGGACGACCAACGGAGTAGTTGAAAATTTTTGGATCAAAATTAAATGTCCCACTGCAGTTGCTATTTGGCAATTTCATTTGCGGGGTCGATTAAATCCTAGTGTTGGTCAAATTTATAATTGGCGATTGGAAGGATCAGATGATGATATTAATTGGGCAACATTGTATAGCCCAACAGACACGTATATTACAACAACACAATATTTTATGATTCCGAAGGAAAACACTGTTAACAAGTACTTGTATTTTCGAGTTTATGTTATTGCCACTAAACATCCATTTCCAGGACTGACAGCATTTCAAATATACGCACTCGATGATCAAATTTAATCTAATGCTATAAAATAATGTCAGAACCATCAATTATAACCGTTGCGAAAGAATTTTATGATAATATTTTAAACCCTGATAAAGATGTTGGAGCCGTTAATGAAACAGCAAAAGTGTTACAAAGTTTGAAAAAACTTAGCGTCGAATCATTAAACAATCCAACATTGCCAGAAAATTTTGCTGATTTTATTCGCGTTGTGCATATGCGAGGACCACAACTGAAAAAAGCAATAGAAAACTTTGATATTATAAGCAGATACTGTCATCCTGATAATTGTCTAGAAGAACAAAAACAAGTTGAAACCCTGCTAAAAAAAGAATATTTCTGGAGTTTAGTTCGTATAATATAGATTTAATAATTAGAGCAGACCTGTTAAAAGTACGAGCTTATAGTGGAAGAACACTAGAAGAAAGACGAATAAACGAAAATCATACTCGTCTTGACAAACTAGCGGAAACTAAAAAAATAAGAATAAAAAGAAACAAAGAGTTATATAATAGTTTTGAAAAACGACATATTTTTAAACATCTCGGTATGTACTACCATGACAAAGAAACCTTGGTTAAAATCATTACTATGACGTCAGACGCAGAGTTAATTATTAAAGTGTACGCATTTTGCCAATGATATGTAAAAAGGACCCAGAATTTGATCCAATTATTGTTAACAAGTCTCTAAAGATAATCAAAAACTTTAGACGATGAAATTAGTAATTTTAGTGATGATGAGCGAGAAAAGTTTTTTGAAGAAGTCAATCAAATAAAGTTGGAAGTAAAGTCTGATTCTTATTATGATATAAGTGAAGAAGATGATGTTCCATTTCCATCATTCCATTACTCTAGACAATTGTCATTACGGAATTATTACAATGAAATTAAAGCAATACTCACGTTCCATATGAAAAATTAATGTTAAAAGTAACTTCTGCTGTTGGTCTTCTCACAATTGAACTAGATAAGCTTAAGAAATTGACGCTAGCAAATTTCGTAATCGCATATACAATTATCAGGCAACATCTTGTTCTCAAAAATTTCACGTTAGATCAGTTGAGCTTCGTATTAGGGTATATTGATGAAACAGAAATCGATTACAGTAATTTGGTGAATAAAACAGATTTGTACGAGAGTGAAGTAGGAAATAGTTTTGATTCTTACGCTTGGTTAAAGCAATAATATGTACTAACAGATGAACGATATAAGACTTCTTCGTCAGATGTTTACGATAAATAAAGAGAGTTTATAGCTGATCCTAATAATAATAAATTTCGTGAGTTTCTTGATTCAATTGCTGGTGCCAGAACTTTTGTTTTTCTATAAAATATTGTATAATGAAAAAACATATCATCGATTTCAATCACATTTCAGAGGAAATTCCAAAACAAGATGTTGAAGCATTAGTACAATATTATAAATTTTATCACAAAAACCTCTGGTGTGTAAAAGAATGTTATAAATACTACCGTAGAATACTTCGAGTAATATCATATTTGCCATTGTTAATGACTAGCTCTGGTATAATCTCAAGTGGAGCATTATTAAATCCGTTTTTGTTAATAATATCTGGTGTCGGTGTCTCTCTTTCAACACTTGTAACAAAAATTGAACCTAAACTTGAAACAAAAATAAATTCTTGTAAAATAGCAAGTATAACTTACAAAAAATTACTTGATCAAATACGATCTTATTTGCGAGGTGTAAAATATAATATAGACGATTTAATACGTGAGTTTCGTATTATTGACAGTATGTTAACAGATATTCTACCAATGAGAGTTAGCAAGTATGAAAAAGATTATCAAAAAAAGTATAGTGATGGTAGGGTATAAAACAAAATAATCTCAATGTTTTCACTTACCTTTTCACCATTTTTTTTTTTACGATAGAAGGCTTAAAGTGTTTGATCTATAGAAACAGATAGAGGGGTCTCACAATCCCCTTGCATATACTACTCCCTATTCTCGGAAAATATATATTTTGTTAGAAAAATGTTTTCACTTACCTGTCCATGTATAAATCCGCTTGCAAAATGATCACGAAGGAAAATTCTGTCTGCCGTCATAGTGCCCACACGGAATTTCCAACGAAATTTCTATGATAACTAAATCATGTGATCATTCTGAAACTTTGTAAGGTAAAAGATAGAGAATTTCCAATGGATTTTTTAGAATATAACGCCTACTCCAGAATGTTCTGAAATCAGGTTAAAAGTAGGTAATTTCCAATGGATTTTCCCAAAATAACGCCTACTCCAGAATGTTCTGGAATCAGGTTAAAGATACGTAATTTCCAATGGATTTTCCAGAATAACGTTATAAAAGACAGTCAGAATTTTTTCGTGGCCATTCTGCAAGCGGATTTACACGTGGACAGGTAAGTGAAAATATTTTTTTAACATATTTTTGACAACATGTTAACACAGAAAGTTTTGGAGGGGTAGGGGTCCTGATACAATCGCTTATTATCCCAGTATATCTTGAGGCTGATTTGATTGAATTAAATCTTTTAAAAAATCTGTTTGACGCTACAAATTGGCTCTTTGTAATTGGACATTGTATATAATATTTTATTGTGCTTTGTAGGTTATGATATCCTGCATTAACATGTGCTTTGTAGGTTATGATATCCTGTATTAACGTGTGCTTTGTAGGTTATGATATCCTGCATTAACATGTGCTTTGTTTAATATGAAAAAAATCTAGAGGTCCGGGAACCTCTTTCCACCTCTCCATAACTTGGGAGGAGGGTGGGGTTTCTGAGACAGCATCATCATATTCAAACTTTGGAGGTGGGTGGGTGTTTCTGATACAGCATCATCATATTCAAACTTGGGAGGTGGGTGGGTGTTTCTGAGACAGCATCATCATATTCATCTACTACTTTGTTCCCAGATCGAATTCAGGGTGTTGGAATAGATCTCCTTGTAGAATTAATAAGTCCATGTTTTCTTCTGCCGAAAGGGGAAATTTGCTTCCAGATCAGTAGAAAGTACTCGTCTTGATAATTATATAGTGTGCGGGACATGGCGGGGGTGGGGGGTGGTCTGGAAATTTGTGAGACCCGTATCAAGATAAAAGAAGGAGGGAATTCTCTGATGATACTTCAATTTTTCCTTCGGTTTAGAAATAATCGTGCATATCATATTGTTACCTATCGGCTCGGTTAAAGTAACACAAAGAAAAGAGCGAAGACAACCAGCTTTGTAAATTTTAACAAAAATAATTTATTTCCCTAGAAAACACGGTGAAAAGGTACAAATATGAAACAAGACTTACGATTTACGAAGAAGATCCAAAAATTTGTTCTAAAATTGTGAAAGCACATAAGTCCTGTGAATAAACAGTTCAAAATTGACGTAGTCTGAATCTCAATTCCGTTCCAAGATGGCGGATGATGACGTCAGACGAAGGTTAAACACAAATGTCCAGAATTTTCACTGTGAATCACAGTTTGTATTGTCCTGTTCCAATTTAGAATTAATTTCACCAAATGTCTTTGTCAAAAGCCAGTTGTGTAGGTCTCCAGGGAAAATAATTGTTATTTAAAAGGTAGATGAAGTACAGCTATCGTCAATAACAAAACACATGTTATTCTTCATACGTACGAAAGAACAACCTTTTCCAGCACAAAAGAATACCTTCTTCTTAAGGTATTTAGAAAGTCTATAAGATGTTACGATGTGACTCTCTAAGATGTTAAAATATGACTCTCCAATATGACTCTAGACTAGTTCGCAGGTACCTGAGTATTTTAAAGCAAATTAATACGTCATTTCATGTACAAGCACGAAGAAATCATGCGATTTCGAAATATTGCCAACGTAGTATAGAATATCAACAAGTATTATTAGTAATGACCGTGGTTACAACCAGTCATTTACATAGCTATTTCCGACTGTTTACTTAATATGACAAAACCGTCATGCAAAAATCGTGCTTACGCGAGTCACATTTACGTTCTAAATAAATACGATGTTTCTAACAAAATATCAGATCCTGCGAACATAATCATCATCATAATAATAATTATATTTAATGATATAAAAAATGAAATAAAAATGAAATAGAAAAGAATTAGAAAGAATTCAAATTTTAACAAACCTGTAACTTAACTACAGGGTCGTAACAATATGGTTTGCGTATTGTAAGAATGTCATACAATGTTTCATGATTTGAATAAGTTCGGATTTAGTTATACGTATGTACTAGAAATTATCTATTGTAAGATATCATGTGTTTCTTCTGACGCAAATTATATGAACGTGTAAATTAATTGTCTTCATTTATGCTGAGGACTGACTTTTTTATGCTAGAAAATATATGTCAACGAATCCCTAATTATCAAAGTAACGTAGTTTGGACAAGTAGTGAAGTCTATCAGTTCTTGTGCAATTAAGTGGAATACTTTTCCACTGAAAATCGAGTATCGTATGTAGGCTGAAAGGTCAGCTGGTAAACACAGTTGGGTGATAATAGTTTCAAGGAGGGCTAATTATGTCATTTTTCTTAATTAGGAATGCGGCAACAAGACATCGATTTATGATGATAGGTTGCTTGTGTATTTGTGCGAATGACTAGAGCTAGTTCTGCTGAGTTCGACAAACGGTATCTGACTCAAGAGATTGGGAATATTTGTTTATCGCAGGAGAAGACAAGCCTGACGTGCATTTAGGCCGGGTGCTCTAATTTATTTTTCAAGGAAAACAAAATTATCCACACATACATACACACATATACGCACACACACACACAGCAGATATTATTAGGTCAAAGACAACTCTCATGGGTGTATACCGTCAAAACATGATAACAACGATGGTTGTTTCCTGACGGAATTACAGCTTGCCTATTTGGGAACCTCGCGATTGTGATTAATATCCGAGGACGTCCAATAAATAATACATTAAAATAGACATTGGTGGTAGTTCCTTATTCGCTGGAATAATTTACAATTTCTCTCACACAAATGCTCCACTTAGTGGACGAGGACCACTCAACTTTACCTCCCTCGTACGTGTCTTCCAAGGCCTGACCACATGCACAGAATGATTACGTGTTGGTTTTCTTGGAACATCAGTTAGTTATAAAATTATAAATGCATCGATAGACAATACTGACGAAGCCCACATTCTATCTCCCATGGCGCATACAAATATCGAACGAAATTATTTTGGGTGATTCTAACGGCAACTGTTGTGAAATCATTTGGTTTTTTTTTTTTTTTTTTTTTTTTTTTTTTTGACAGTTTTTGTTGGATCGCATTTGCTGCGTTTAGTCCAATCACGCGCGTCGTTTCATTATTTAGTGCACTTATAACTGACAGAAGTCGTGTTACACATTCATGTGATCTCCTTACCACGAGAGGTCGGGTACTTCGGGTCCGAGATCTCATCAACAATTCTTGTGCGTATTTATGTCCGAATAACCGTTCCACAAGTGTACGAATAAATCGTTCCACAAGAGCCTGGTCAGGTTTCATAGTGATACTTCCAAAACGGAACAGCACTTTAGGAACATAGCAACAGGTCCGTGAAATTCTTTACAATAATGAATAAATAAATAATCTTGGACATGTTAATGGTCCGTTTGCTTAAAATGTTTAAGCACATCTGCGACACTTGCTTAGGCATCAATGGCGAAGCTACTTTGTATCTGCTGGCAACATCTGCAATAGTTAACGTGTACTCGTATGTGCATCCATTGACACAATCATGTTCTATGGGGAACTCGCTGAAGGCAAGCGTTCCCGAGGAGGCCAAAAGAAACGGTTCAAGGACATGCTCAAAGCCTCCATGAAGTCCTGTGGCATTGACCCAGACAGCTGGGAGCAGCTTGCCGAAGACCGCGCTGCCTGGCGTCACCAGATCAACTCAGGCGCAGCTGCATTTGAAGAGCACCGGATCAACGAGGCCAAGCAGAAACGCCATCAGAGGAAGAGCAGAGCCAGCGCCCACCTTCAGTCCATCCAGCCCCCGGCAATTCCCTGTCCTCATTGCCGTAGACTCTTTAGAGCACAGATTGGCCTCACCAGCCATCTGCGCACTCACAGACCAGCCCAGATCTGAAGTCATGGTCGTCTTCGAGACCGAAGGACGAACATCAATCATCATCATCATGTGTAAGAAATAATAGATCAGCCAGATGACTCAAGTTAGGTGTTTGGACACCAATCTCACCACGGAAAATCTTCCTTGGCACAAGCAGGCAAAATTGCCACAGCGCTTGTTTGGCTAATTATGCTCGAGAAACACACTGAAGACTTTTGCTGCATTTGCTAATTTTCAATAGCTGCATCATATTTCGATTAACCGCGAGGAGTTTCAGTACAAGTGTTCATGTGACATAGCATACACGTTGAAGACATGATTGTGTTATATAAAATAGTTGTGTTTACGTTTACGATGGCATCACGAACATTGGAATTATCGTCTCTTATGCTTTATTTTCACCGACATTGTCTTTTCCGCGCAAGCAACGCGCAAACCACCAAAACTCGCCGATATATCCAAAGGCAACACACTGATCATTGGTCCGGCTGGATCAGGAAAAACTTAACTGCTCTTGAATATGATTTTGAGATAGTTAACATGGGATCGACTGTGCGTGAATGCACCGTCTGCTGATGATCTACTGTTTTAAGATGCGATCAGTGGTTTTACGGAACTAACGGTAGCGCATCAATCATAACCATGAAGTAAATGGTCGACGATTTTTTCCACAATCAGTGTAGTTCCTACTACTGAGAACCTTGATTCAAGTGAAAGTAATCTTGTCGTGTACGATTACGTGATGTGAACACCATATTAATCACGCGTGAATACTTTCTAGAGGCAGACACAAAAACATAGATGAGATTGTGTAACGCATCGGTATGCAGAAGTGCCTAATGTAATCCATGACGACGGTAATATGTGGATGATATTTCGCGGTATTGCTAAGCATAGCCTTGTAAATAGCCATTAGACTTGATGTGCTGCAGACCACATGTAGAGTGAGTTTCCTAATATGTTCATAGATGTTGCTAATGACCCATATAGTTTCTGCCTATTTCTTGACGTGTAGACCCCGATAAAATATCGACCGTGTCTGGACACAACAATTTTGACAACCATGATAAGCATATAAACTGTCCATCGAGGAAGCCCCTTTTTCTGCTATTTTTTGCCAAATCAAAGTTAAACGAACCAAAACATGAAAGATTTAAAGAACTATCAAAACGTTATCCATCCCATATAGCTGACTTCTTTAATACCTAATGACAAGCAACTAAACGAGTGTTTATTGGGGTATAAGCCAGAGAACAGGAGTCTCAGTTACATTGAAAATAACTAGCATATATATGTATACAAGGAGTGGAATGGATAAAGCAGATTAATGAGTAGAGACCTTATGTGGCTTGAGTTTGAAAATCTCCTTAATCCCTATCAAACCAAAAGCTACATCAGCTGTAATTAATTTTTATACAGAACTTTAACGACTATAGCAAAACTCTATGTGACAGACCCAGAAATGTGTCTACCGATAAAGAGCAATATTTCTCTCTATCAGAGGAGACACATGGAGACACCCCCAAGCTCAATGGCAAAACCTACAAAGAATGAGAAGGCTTTGGTGGATTGTGTCACCTTAACGACCTTGTTGATCGATTGGAAAAAAAATTGTGTGTCAGTTCAAGTCGTTTCTACATTGTCGACATATTAAGGGAGACACGCTGAGGTTTCCGTGTGCGATACTCTCAGATATGCATTTGGATTTTGCAGAAATGTTCGCAAGGCTATTTTTGGAGTCAAACTTACGGTCACATTAGTTAGTAAGAACAACACCAACGATGCAATTGGCAAAGATGAGTTGTCAACATTGACTTTATTGATGCCTGCGCTGACCCCTTCGTTGTCTACAGAATCACGTTTGAAGTCGTGTATGCAATTTGCAATTGCTTCTACGCTAATGCTTCTCGTGCACGACAGAAGTGCACCCAACACATAATATTGTGGGACAGTTTAAATGGCAAATATATACCTAACAATGTCTTACCCGATCAAACCAAGTGTTTGTACCTTATCAAAATGCAAATCAAGATAATCATCAAGAGAGTAGAAAAATGATATTTGATCACTTAGACTTTTCTCTGCGGTTAAAAGGTCATCAGGAGCCCTCTGAAGAAATTTTGCATAACTTTACAGTTCATCAAATCGCACGTGCATGTCAGAATATGTGATTGTATATGGACCTGCATCAAAATGTTGACACATGTTTGCAAATTTCCAACATTGTACCCGATTTTCGACCTTTTGGAACATCTGGAGTTGTTCCAGCAATCCGTGTTGGACATATACTTACAGGCACGCGTAGGTGTAGCTCCAGCCAGTGGTTATCGATGTAATGCTGTGATTCTTTCTGATAAGACTCTTGTTGGAGGATACATGTGGTCGAATTGAAAATGTAATTTGCATTGTTACGTTCTTAAATAACAATGTTCTATCGTGAAGTTAAGAGTGTCCTTTGCTATGACCAAGTTACGAATCTGAAAAAGGTATAGTAAACGAGTATGGGGTCATACTGAAACTTTCTCTAAACAAAGTTCACTGGAATTGTCTCCGTATGGTTGACCCAAACACAACTTAATCAGCATAATGCGGCCAAGCGAAATAATACCTCCGTGACATTAAACTTATCCAAATTAGAGGTGATACAACTGCAAAAGACAGGATGGAATATTTCCATTGCTGGCAGCAAATTCAGCATTTATAGCATCTTCGGTTTTAGCGGTTGCAAAAGCGGTGCCGGTAGGGGCTGTCGGAAGAACATCCGGAATTTCTTTGAAAAAGGCAGTGGGAGGCGGAGTCATTCGGGGACACAAGTCGCAGAATTTCGTCAGATAGAGGTCTTCCGGCGCCCGTTTGAACTCGCAAAAACCTTCATGAACCAATATTGATTTATTCGCAATTGTAAAATCAGTTATGCGAATGAAACTTGCATTTCACACAAGAAACTCTCATTGGTAACCTGAATATAACAACAGGCCCTGGCACTCATTGGGATGCGTACATAACATAACCCAAACATATTTTATATTTTGTTTCATATAGACTTGTCCCACCACTTGAAGTTGTTGATATTGACATCGTCTACGCGATTGGATGGGCCAATACATGGTCAACTTGTTAAAGTGTTGCATGCACTCAAGGGAACAAAGTCTCCTCAAAGTCCAACACCACAAGCTTTTTTTAAAAATTTACATTAAAGTCTTCCTAATATTATACAAAATGTCTACTCATATTTACGGACGCTACTCAACTAGATACGGAGCACATGTGAGTCTGAGCAGGTTTGCCATAAAGGCGAATTTGACTGACATGACGAGTCGGGTTTTAATGGTGTTGACAAGGGTGCGCTTCTAATTTTTCAAGACTGAACTGGAAAACTAAAAATGTCTAAAGTAGACATTCAAAATGGTGTAGCTAGGCTGTGAGGCACTGTTGTAAAAACACTGCCTGAAATAACTGAAAACGGGCAATAAGATTACTTTTATCAATGACTATGATGATAACAGTTGGATGAAACAGGTAGAATGAACAGATCTGAAATTTGCCACCACCACTACAACGCCTTTCACGTTTATTGACCGCGATTAGAGGAGCATTAACCATCGAAGCAGTGAAAAAAAAAACCTGACGCATTAACCTGAACAATCGGCCGCCTTGTTATCATTGCTGTTGGTCATGCCTTTGATACAACTAAAGCTCACACCATAAAGGTGCACGAGACAGGATCATATTTGTTCATCGTAACCTGAACTAGACGCGGATAGAGTACAATGAGAATGATAATGAATGCTGACCAAGGTAATGGGTTTCTAATATCGCATACCTTCGCCGACAATGTTCATGTACCTTTCATATACATATTATTATGGTTGTTAGTCGCCAGCGATGAAATTCAGTTCGAAGGACTCAACATCTGCCGGGATGGATACTCAAAGGGTTTTGGCATTTTGTGCTTAAAATTAAGCTTATCGTTATATATTAGGGACGGATTCTGACAGAGATCGCCTGACAGAGTTTGCAGAATTTGCCGAAGAGTTGTTGGATCGGCAGAAAGGTGATGCTAACATCGATAGTAATTTCTTTCCACTTGTCCACAAATATCTGCTTCATGACGGTTTTACCGGACTCTCGTATATACCCAAATAGCATCATGTTAAGATCAAATAGAAATCAATCGTTGAAACCACCCAGGTGTACAAATGCCAGCTCGTATTGATATTGGAATCATTGCATTAGCGTATGAAATGCCCGATCGTAGACTGCACCACCAGTCCTGAAAACATGGATAGTTGCTGCAACGATGAAATGGAATTCACAGCTCTATCCACACCGGCTAAATATTCCGTCGATTATGTCCCACCAACAGTGTCTCGAGTTATGCAAAAAGATCCCGGCTGCTATTAACCAGGGACGCACTTATCCTTGCAACAGTTCTTGTGCGAAGACGTTATTCAATTGTGTAATCACTATGGTCCTATTTCAGCCTGGTGCTAGGCCTCCAAAACGAGTCTGATTTCACCGGAAATTGAAATATTCCCCAAGTAAGTATTTTCTATGATTGTATGACAGTTGTACCAAAAAAAAGTTTAATAGTTTGAAGTGCGTGTGCGTGTTGCATCCTATAAAGCCGGCCTGTTGAGCAATCATACTATGTAATTACATTATTAATATAAGAACTATGATAGACCATCAATGTCACGACGCGAAACAAAATAAATAAAGAGGAACAGTGGATACAGACAGTAAGCTCAAGCGATTTCCTATAAAACAAAAGTAGTATATAAATACAAAAAAGCATTGTATTTGTCAGGTAATAATTTCAAAAACCCGTTACGTGAGTTGGGTGATAATGGTGGTTTTGTCGGTCACTTATATAGGTGTTACGTATAGGCTCGTTCAAAAGTAACAAAAAGAAAAGAGTGAAACCAACAAACGTTGTAAGTTTTAACAGAAATAATTTATTTCCCTAGAAAACACGGTGAAGAGGTGAAAATAGAAAATAAGACTTACAGTTTATGAAGACAATCCAAACATTTATCCTAATACTGAAAAAAAAATACAAGTCCTATCACTAAATAGTTTTAACTGAATCCAGGTTCGAATCTTGATGACGTTCCAAGATGGAGGATGATGACGTCAGGTGAAGTCTTTATTCGAATGTCAAGAGTTCCACGTTGAACCACAACTTGTAATGTTTCAGCTTAGAATAAATTTCCATCGAATGTCTTTGTCACTTGTATAGTTCTCCAGGGAATAAATTATTATATTCTAATAATAGATCAACTTCTGAACAAGCTGTTATCTATGATAAAACATCTCGAGCTCCAAAGATGTAAAATATAAAACTCTTTACGGAACCTAATATAAATGTATCCTTCTTCTTGAAGATAAATTATACGACTGAACATTTCACGGGGATCTGAGTATTAAACTGAACTAAGACGTCATTTCAAGCGCGCACGATGAAACGCGTGACTATTTCATCATCAAATAGTGCAGTAAACAATGTAATTTCACGTGGGCCAGGAAAATGACCTTGACAATAACCAATCGTTTTTGCGTAGTGTTTACTCAATCGACAAACCACGGCAGGACAAAATCGTGCTTATGCGAGTCATACTACGTTTTATATAAACATAATATCTCTTTAAAAAATATCAGATCCCGTGAAAATAATCATTACAATATAATGTAATGATACAAAAATAAAATAAAAAAAGAATTTAAAAAAATTAACACACAAGTAATTAAATTACATATTCGTAACATACGTCACAACATTCTATCCCCCATTAATTTGTCCTCTTGCACGGTTGCTTATTGTTAACTTTTGCAGATTACAATCCAGGAGTCAATCAGCATATATGTGTGATTTATTTTGTTGTATAAGTAATGGAGATAAAAAGCCATGACCAGTGTCAATACGAATATATAATGCTACCATTAGCACACTAATGTTTGATTTTATGCACTAGAAATGAAGACGATTTTCATGTCTCAATTTAAGGTGGGTCCCCAGCTGGCTGAGTGGTCTAAGGCCCTCTCTTTTACAGGTCACTGATATTTCACTTCTGTCGGCGTGGGTTCAAGTTTCAGCTATCCCAACGTGCATATGTGTAAAAGCTTGCCAGTAGCTTCCCATTGGTCATATATTCTCTTCCGGGGGGTCTTCTTGGGCTCTTCCCTCTCCAAATTTACTGACCGCCATATATCATATGCTGAAAGTGGCGTTAAACCCACACAGCTATCCATCCATATATATGGTATGCATCAGAATGTTATGGGACATAAATAACCGGCATTTTGCAATAAAAGCTTGTGGCCAAATTGACGTGATTATTAACATTACAGATAACTATTGTCGCTAAATCGCTGAGATTACCTGCAAGTAAAATTGTGTGGGATGTTTTTATTCTTTCTTTTGTTTTTGCTGAATGTGTTGGTTGGAGAGCTGTGATTTTGTGGTTTTTAAGATGAGAGTTGTCATGGACCAGATATACTGCAGATTGTCACGTCTCCATATAAGTCATGCGTCAAAATTAACCTGTATCTTGAATTACAGTCCTGTTGCAAATTTACGTGTCTTATTTATATTACACATAAGTCTTGTCCCTATATCTTTCTTAATAAATAAAGTATTGTGCAAAGCACCTTAATGGATATGTCAAGAAAAGAAATGTCACTTACAAGCTCTGAAATGGTCTGTACTCTAAATGGGCGCCCGCTGAATTGTTTGGTGGGGGGTTGCGGCAAACATGTAGTGCTCATTTAGTAAGATGTAGGCCAAAACATATTTATATGTAAAATTGGGGGGAGGGGGGCATTTGTCCCCCTTCTACTCAGTCTGTACTTTAAAATTTCTGTCTACAATGTAAGAGGGTGTCGGGCATTTACAACTCTTATTTAGAAGAGTGTGTACAATGTAGGACATTTCCAACGACTGTTTATAAGGGTACGTACAATATGAAATAATTCAGACACCTGTTTATAAGAGTACCTACAATGTGGGACATTTTCGACGCCTGTTTATAAGGGTACGTACAATGTGGGACATTTCCAACACCTATTTAGAAATGTGTGTACCATATAAAATAGTTACGAGCTTATTTAGAAGTGTGTGTATGCTGTCTGATATTTACACCGTCTATTTAGAAGGGTGTGTACGATGTCTGATATTTACACCGCCTATTTAGAAGGGTGTGTACGATGGAAGATATTTACACCGCCTATTTAGAAGGGTGTGTACGATGGCTGATATTTACACCGCCTATTTAGAAGTGTCTGTACGATGTCTGATATTTACACCGCCTATCTAGAAGGTTGTTATTATGTACTGTTGTTATATGATGTGATTTAGTTTTGTCCATACTTAAGGGTAGAAGTTGAGGGTAGGGGTTGGACCGACCTGACTATTTTTACTTTGTAAGCAACATATTGCATAGTTAATATTTGTCTACGATTACAGATTATATATTAAGATAATTATCACGTCACGTAAACATGTTTACGTGGCCTTTCGACGTGGGAAGTTTCTAAAAGGGATCTTGTTTATAACTGTTATGGGAAAATGACCCTTCTCCTGGTTCTGTTATTGTGTGTTAAAGGAGAAGTGAGGAGAATTTCATTATTAATATCTTAACATCGTAAGTAGAAACATTACTTTAGTTGTGTTTAGTTTTTAATTTAAGAGGATTTATTGACTGAAATTATTCATTGGAATTACAAAGTGTACATTATAATTTCGGACTAAATAACTATTTTGGTATTATTGTGAATTTATATGAGACATTTTGGATTATATCATGGTGATACATCAAGATTGTTAGCACATCAACACTGCTATTGGTAAAGCATCACGTTTAAGATTGGAATCCATTCGGCACTCCACTGAAGTTCATTCGGAATACTCTATAGCTTTTACCTGTGATGTAAATTTTAGAACTATTTGGGATTTAATTCTCAATACTGTAAGTTCTTTTTATAAACCCATATGTCCGTAGATATTGATATTAAAGGCAAAATCATTTTACAGAGAGAGAAAAAAAATAAGCAAATTAGGATGCATCAAGCTGCCTGCTAATAAACACAATGGAAGACTTTGTGGATTAATTAAGCATTTCTCATTTTAGCTGATAATATAAAATAATCTATTATTGATAAAATTTGAAAACGTGTCTCTTTATTGTCTAATTAATAGGCGAATCCAGTTGAATAATCGTTAGAAATAGCTCCAATGCATCTAGTTAAATTTCAATTACTCATTACAGAACTAATGAGAGCTAATGCAAAAGTGCGAATTTTATCGGTTTCGCATTAACAAAGCAAACTGTGTCAGCGGAAATGAGTTAATTACAAAAGAGGTTCAGATTTGAATGCTGGGCTTAAAAATTTATTGCCTTCAATATTTCATTGATATGACATGCATGCACAAATGTGCGCTTTTTCAGAATAGTGTGATATTTGAAACCGAAGCAGTTTGATTCATTAGAAAAGAAATATGGGATAACGAAATCAATTGAATCAACAAAAGAAAATTTGTCCATATTCAGATTGATGAACTGAATCTGATCATGTGACAAATCACTCAATAGATTCTTATATCGTGGCATAAAAGTTACCTAGGTTTCCGAAATATCTTGCATTATTCTTAATTAGGTTTTGAAATCAGGCGCTGAATGTTTTCGTTGCCTATGGCAGTATTCTTATCTCTTTCAAATACAATATATTTATGCGCAATATAATGTCCTCAAAGCGCCAGCACATTGCAGTAGTACCGAACAATTAAAATAGAACAAGACCAAACATGGATAAGAAGGCCCCGTCTACATGCATCTAATATATTTTCTAAAACAACTATCACATCAAGAACTACACAACTGCATAGATATTATTATGTAAGTATATATTTTTTGTTATTTACGAGAACAGAAATAAATTATATTCGTTCTGAATATTTCAGAATAAGATGTATTACGATATGTATGATGTTATATGGCATATATGTATGATGTGATATGATATCGTATGATTTTCTGTAATATGTGATATGATTTTGTTATAAATTATAGTGTATATACTATTGGATCTTATTGGTGAAATCAGTGTACAACAGGATGAGCTTGAGATCCACGTGTAATTAGGGCGAATCACAATTTTAACAGTACGAACACTTTTATTTATGTTATACCCAAATTAGAAAAATAATAAATTCAGACTTAAATTGATGTTGCCCATATTAATGTGAACACAAATACTATTAATAACAAATTGTGCTTTGATTATTTTTAAGAATAAATCGGAGATAGGGATATGGTATGAAGTGACAAGGTTTTGCATAATGTTATGTCGTGATATACCAATTGATACGTCATGTTCATTGGGTCCTCATGCGGAACATCTTCGTGACTTTCCGCTGCACGTCGGATAATAACTGGGTGCTGGATATTAAATAAACTGAGTACTGCAGAGTATATAATTGAGTGTTGATAGTAGATGACTGGTTGATGGATAGCAGGTATCGCTACAAGTAGGCCATAAAATTTTACGATAAAAAAGAATTAATGACAGTCTGGCTCAAAATGGTCACAAATAAAACGTGAGACAAATGAATTCTGATGACAAAAACACGCTTCTTACAAGTTGGCCACAAAATGTTAATTTAAAATTGCATTCTAATGACCACGTCAGACTCGCAACAAGTTGGCCACAAAATGCTAAGATAAAACGTAATAATAATTACTAAGTCAGATTCAAGCTGGTCCCATAATGCTAGGACAGAAATTAATTCTGACAAAAGCAGTTTCACTACGAGTTGGCC
>JAECUM010056687.1:0-20858 GCA_016617855.1 Megalonaias nervosa | reverse complement strand
CCCTTTTGTTACTGACTATCTTTAAGTCATTGTTGTTAAAATTTGTACAATGTTATACCCTTTCAACTCCGAGAGAAAGAGCAATTCTCGAGTAAATATTAAGTGAAACTCTTGGATGAGAAAGGTTTTATATTATTCACTCAGAACAAACATATGCTCATTTTATTTTATGCTGAAACAGGTTGGCTAACTAAAGTGAATTGTTTGTATATTTAATCTGCATTATTAGTTAATGTTTTTAATGTTTGTTTTATTTCATTATATGCTACTGAAGTGTAACATCTTATGTTCGACTTAACCTTGTCCATAATCAACTTTATTTTCTACTTGACCTGAATTATTGATTTTTATTTTATTCTGTGAACAACTAATACATAGCTAAAATATTCTTTATGTGTATGGGTTTAATATCAGGATCATTATTAATAGAAGTAAATATGTTTACTTGGCTTAGTGTCTAGGTTATTGGAATTCCGCTTTAATTTACCCGGAGTACCTAACATTGTCGAGGTTAAATATTATAATTTTAGTAACAAACTTTCTAATAATAATTAACATTTTATTTGCAAACATTAAGAACCACACCAGGTCATACTTATTATAAACCAAACTGTGAGCCAGACAACGGTCGCAATGAGAATATTGTTAGCGAATGGCACCTGTGCGAATAGTCTTTATAATATTTAGTACACTGCTGATCTACGAAATCAACACTATGGAATAATTTCAGTTTATGGTGTTGTAGTCCGATAAATGGGCCGCAAACCTGTACTGTTACTGATTGGTGAATTTGTATCATTCGGAATATGTTGGACTAGTCTCTAATGCACTGACCGGTTGCCGTGCATATAGTTTTTTCCTTTTTGGGCACATAGTGGCCGTGCGAATAGACTTTCCAAAAGTTGGTACACGGTGGCCGTGCGAATAGACGCTTCAATGACTTTAAATATAGTGGTGATAAAGATGATTTCAACTAAACGTGTACTCTTAGCTCACTTTCTCTAACTTTATTTTCGCTCCTGGTAATGTTACTGGTACCTCTTTCCCCTACACAGTGGCTCGTATCGTTGCTTACAAGTTACCTAAAAAATAGTGACGTACGTCCAGGTGCCTTGGATCATTGGTTAAAACACTAGCTCTAGGCAAGGACTACCTAATGGCAGAATCCGTTAATCCAAACAAAATGTGGGATATAATAGGATTAACTAGAGAAAGTTGCCGATTCATTATTTTCTAGTGAGGATATTTTGTTATCGTTGCACAGAATGTCACAAAGCGCTACAGATAAAAAGATTTAGTTTCAGAAAAGATAGTCCTTTAGTTAATTTCAGTGCTTCGACTACTTGTTAGGCCAAGTGACAGCATCCTTCATCTAGCACAGTGCCAAGAAAAGTACACAAGAACCACCACGTATTAATATATTCCGTACGATCATGACAGCAAATGTACCTTCAACCTTGTGATTCTTTTCTATTGAGTAAACCGTTATCTTTTCCACTCTTACCACCTATGACGCTGAATTCCATAAAAAATAGTAACACTGATCATTACGCGTGCCCTTGTTTCACCAAAATGCTCATGCTTTGGGAAACATTTAGCAACCTAGAACGTTCGCACTGAAAGTGAAGGTTTTGTATAACTGCATCGAAACTCAGAGAGAGAGAGAGAGAGAGAGAGAGAGAGAGAGAGAGAGAGAGAGAGAGAGAGAGAGAGAGAGAGAGAGAGAATTTCGACAATAATCCGTGTCCTTTTTAAGTACATAGTACATAACGAATTTGTTTACACTTACATAATGTACAATATAATTATTGCATTGCACATATACAAGTGCACATATATTTAAAATGTTGTCTTAATATCAGTAATATTACATATATCAATGATTTTGCTGTTGATTTTGTAATTGTGTCGTGGTTGCAAATATGCAAATTGAGACTGCATGTGATGATTCAAAATTTAAAGGTCATATTTTGCCACCTTTCAGAGGCGTTAATACATCTTCAAATGTAAACTTGACATTATTGCCTTTACCAATTAGTATGCAATCCTTTCTCCTTAATTATTATTTCTTTTTCTCTAGCTTTATCATAGGTACTGTAAGAAAAGAGACGACAGAGTACCATAAATTTCCCAAGTGTCAGACCATAATTGTTTCATAACTGGAAAAAGAGTCTGAAGCTCCAGACTGGTAACACTCCATATGCTAAATCAGTGCTCCTGACATACCACGTATAATTCCGTGCAATATTTTTTTTGTGTTCTAATAACTTGAACGTTGATTGATATTCATTATACATACGCAGTTACTAAGTTTGATATATGTTAATCTATATTAATATATAATCGGTACTCCAGCCAAAGTAATACAATACGGAACTTTGAGTTCAGTAACAAACATCTAAATCCTCTATTATCATACTACTGAACATATGTGCACAGAGTTAGTATCACCCTGTTGCATATATTTAAATTTTTGTTTTTTCTAATAGACACTTTAATCGGTATCACACTTGTCTGAAATAATACCATATAGTTTTTGGAAAGCTCATCCATGCTTCCGTCCAATTGTTCATTAGACATCTTGATTAGCAATCCAAAATTCCTTTCATTCGTTTGTGCGTTTGTCTGTTCTTTCTCCCATCTCTCTCTCTCTCTCTCTCTCTCTCTCTCTCTCTCTCTCTCTCTCTCTCTCACACACACACACACACACAAAGAACACTACTATGTAACTTCAGATACAAATGGGTATTGAGCTATATGTTCTAGTAATGCAGTAACTTTGCAGTGACAATTATAGTGAAGACGAATCAGATTGTTTGAATTGACCAGTTTTTATATGATGGTGAAGAAACACTACTGTTACCTTTCTTGGAACGATCTCTTTAACTAATCTAAAATAACAGACCTAGCTACACTTTATTGGTAAAAAATCATTGTTATATATTCAATAATTTCACTAAGAAAATAATTCCCAAATATACAAGTAAATACAATTTTATACAGAGCGGGATGTAAGGGGATGGGTGTATCATGATGGTAGACGGATTGCGGTGAACAATTATCTGTTTATCTATCAGCATTGGCTGAGATAGGGATACGTTTATTCCGTATATTTCTATTGCATAGTTCCCTCGGATTGTTGAATTTCTTCATCATTGTTTTTCATTTAAGTTCTGCTGCACTAGTAAGACTCCGTTGATGCTCAAGAATCCGTTCATCTGTAGTGCGAAGAATTACTTCTGGTGTTTCAAAGTAAATAGACGATGCGGAGACTTGGTGGTTTTTTGAATACGAGCACATACGGTGACAACTCGGTATACGAATGTGTTGTGCAGTTGTAAAGCACACCAAATATGAAATAAATAATCGGGCTATTTTCTTTTCTTCTCTGGTACAGAGTCTATAAAAGATGACAATTTCACTATCGGCGGCAGGGGTTGCAGTCGCGCGTGGTTAAGTGCAGTCGTTGATGAAATGGCTAAAAAGCTTTCAAGCACAATGGATGTGTATATTCCTTACAGCGATCGAAGGAACATTTACAGGCGTGAACTCTGGTGCTCCTATCTGTGTAAGTTTAAAACAAATCCAAAACAAACTTTGTACAACAAATAACAATTAAATATAGATATCAAAGGAAAGTGAAAGAATGCTGGAGAAAATATCAAAACGGGCACATCATTCAGCATATTATGGATTGTTATCATTCTTTGTTTTCGTAAACTATACCGTGCTAAATGGAACTCTTTGCCACCGGGTGGTAAAACTTCACGAAACTAAAGATTATGTCGATTATCATGATCATATAAAAACAGTGGATAACGTTGCGACAAATGAACAATAGCGGTGAAAACGTAAGCACTTACCTGTTAAAATCTACGACGCAAAAGATTGTTCCAATCCACTGAAGACCAGTAACCTGATAAACCCTGTAATACCTTCATAGTATTGCACGAAACTAGTTCCTCAATGACTCTTTCGTTTGGAACTTATTGAATGACACACATGACAGCGTGCCAAAGACATGACTCTAAGTGCTTTTTCAATTTCTCAAAGGGGGAAAAAGGTTTGTGTCGAGGTGTTCTCTACAAATGTAAAACGTAATACCGTCGGCATAAAAACTAAATGTATAGTATTAAAGCTGTACATGCCAGAGATAAAAAAAAAAAATTATCTTTATGTAGGCACACTGGGTGCGGTATAAATGTGTTTGTGAGCCAGGGAGGTTAATTTACTACGAGATTTAATGCGTAAGTCCTGCGCTACACTATTGAATTTGAGATATTTGTACTGTTATAAATAATTAGCCTTATATAAGGAAAAATGGCGGAAAAATGTATAGCCTCAAATGGGATATTTACATGGGAATGACACTATAGCCTCAAACGGGAAATTAACATGTTTATTGCCTCAAAATATGAACAGTGTTATAAGTGGCTGACCTCAATCAGCCGGGAACTTAAGAACAATGTTCATGTTAACCTCAATACGCGCTACTCTAGGTAGATATGTAAAATGCTATGCTAGATGTTTCTAGTCTCACAAGTATTTATAGGATGAAATGGGTTTTAAAGGATTAAATGGGTTTATAAGGTCATAAGGATTTATAGGGTTAAATAGATTTATGGGGTATTTTTTAAAAAAAGTATTGTACGACACGGATCGCCATTGTCGCTTGGTGTCTGTTTTCTCCTTCGAAAAGTGTAATCGTTTCATCTTTATTAAAAAAATTAACTCAGTTTTACACACTACTAGAACTTTTTCCATTTCACGGTGTAGGTGTATACCCTCTTTCTAAATTTTCTGGACGTGCGTTTTTTGCGTCTCTCAATAGTGAGAATAATATCCGGGGCCGAACGAATATATTTTGGGTTGAATCGGGACACTCTTTGTTTTGTGCAAGAATTGGTGGACATTGATTCAAGCTCGCTCATGTCGTCTTCTTAATCGCTAGCATCGATTTGAGCTAACACTTCAGCTCGTGTGTGTGATGCGATACGGCACGATGTCACCTGTTCTTTCTTCTAGTTTCTCATCGGGACCGCTTCATCTTTATTGCAAAAATTTCGTTGACTAGGTTTCAGAGGCAGCAGGTCCCTATATATAGGGTAAGTGTCTTAGAGTTAGAGTATTCATTAAGTTATCAAACGATCAAAAAGTTTATAGAGTCCACAAACTTTCCCTTCTGGTCAGAGATTTGGCACAAAAGACCGCTGCTACATCTGTCATAAGAAAGTACATTGGGCTACAGAACTTCTGAACAAGAATGGAGAGAAGGGAGACAAAGGTCAAGATACCTGTTATCATTGTCAGGAGAAAAGACATTGGTCTTCAGAGTGTCCTAAGAAAAAGTGAATGAACAAAAGAAGCAAAAAGGAAGTGAATGAGAAGGAGAAGAAGGAGAGGGGTGCCAAAGATGAAGAACCCATTTACGTCAAGAAAGGCGAGAAATCCAGGCCACGAGAAGAAACAGAGGAAGAACCTGTGTAGGTAAGAAATTTAAACTGAGGGACAGTGAGTGAAAGAAGAAGAAAAATGGACTTTTGGTGATGTGCTGTGAAATGTTTGCTGTAGCTTCTAATAGAGAATATACCAGAAAGAAAACGTAAGTATCTCTCGGTTTTGTATTTTATAATAAGGATCTCTATCCCTCTGGGTCATGTTTTAGTTAGAATTGAAATGGAAGGGATGTTTGCCTTCACGTACGCGCTCTATACATGCAAGTGGGAAAATTTTCAGTCTGTTTAGCCATCATTGTTGTGTCTGCTATTTTAAACATTGGATAAATACTCACACAGGTAGACACTGAGACGATAGAATGATGGGTTAAAGGGATTGTGGGAATGTTGGATGGTACAGATGGTATGATGGGTATTATTTTTGTGGTTTAAGCGATAGTATATTTTGTGAAATTTCATCTCCTTCTCTCACATTCTAAGCTAACACATAGTGCATTGGAAAGTTTGTATATGGTCTTGGATGGTATAGATGGTGTGGTGGATAGTAGGTTTGTGAGATTTGGTTTTGTTGTTCAAAATATAATCTTACACAACGCTATTATAGTGTGTTTGTACAGGGTATCGGATGGCATAAGTAGTGTCTGATTGAATGTTTGAGAAATTTCATTTCCTGCTCTTACAATTTAAGTCAACACAGGGCATTTTGGATTGTGTGTGAATCGGGTTTTGGATGGTATAGGTGGTGTGATGGATGGGTTTTTATTGCTTTGTGATGGATAGTAGGTATGTTTGAATAGATGTAATTTGCTTTTAACCCTTCACCGTTCGGTCTGAATGCGTGTGTGTTTGTGGAGACTACACCAGACATTTTGGATTGAACATATGTATTTGTTTGTTTGTTTATGTGGACAACTTCAATTTAAAAGCTCTATGCCATTACTCTTCCCATGTGATTCAATAAACCCATGTGACCCTATAAACCCTTATGACCCTATAGATCCATTTAACCCCATAATCCATTATGAACCTATCAACTCATTTGACCATATAAATCCTTTTGAGACTAGAAACTTTACCATGTCATTTTCCATACGTAGTTAGAGTAGCGCGCATTGAGATCGACCGGAACACTGTTCTTAAGTTTCCGAACGATTGAGGTCAGCCACTTATCACACTGTTCCCATTTTGAAGCATTAAACCCTTTTAAAGCTATAGTACCATCCCCATAATAATTTCCAGTTTGAGGCTATAGTGCCATTCCCATGTTAATTGCCCGTTTGAGGCTATATATTTTTCCGCCATTTTTCTCTATATGAGGCCGTATGAGGCTACGGTGCCGCATATAATTACGCATTAAAGCTCATATTAAAGGAATCACCTTGCCTCAAGAACACAGTATACCCCACCCAGTGTGGCTACATAAAGATAAAGCTATTGTATCTCTGTCATGTTCACCTTTAATATTAAAACTTTGCTTTTTGCCGACGGTGCTAAGTTTTACAAATGTCGAATACACCTCGACACAAGCGTTTTCTTCCTTTGAGTAATTATAAAAAAGAGTGCGTGGAGACATGTCTTTGCCACGCTTGAGTGCGTGCCACTCAACATGTTGCAAAGTAATGAAATGAGCCATTGACTTACTGGTTTTGTGCAGTGCTATTATTGATAACATAAAGGTATTACAGGGTATACAGGGTATGTAGTTGCTTGTCTTCAGTGGATCGTGATAGTCTTTTACGTCGTAGATTTTAACAGGTACGTGGTTATGTTTTAACTGTTTTTCTTCATTTTTCGTAATTTCCTAGCTTTCTGTTTCACATTTTCTTTCACAAACAGTTTACATATCTTTGCAGAAACAGACTGTCAGAGAATGATACTGTAAGCCAAGAAGGTGAGTGAATAGGCCTCGTAAATACTGAAAATTTTGAGAACAAATCTGACCTACGCTTATAAATCTAAGAAACTATGGCACCCATTCAGTAGGGGCCTTTGTTGATATATTCGACATATTTATTGCATTTTGAAAGAGTTTGGAATATGCTGAAACGTTGTCAATAGCAAACTTTGTGTCCTCTAGGTCACTTTAATTTTTAATGCAATGTCAGTTCCTTTTGTCGATTCCCGATGACTCTAGACGGTTTTAGTTCATATAAAGTATTTCCTATTCTTATAACTTTTACTGGCAGTTGAGCAGTGGACTTATCTATCGTCGTGGAAGAGCCTTCTCGGAAGTAAATGTGAAAGTGGGAGTATTGTTCAACATCGTGCAGTGTTTTCTCTAAGTATAGACAATAATTTGATTCATTTTGAGTGACTTGGACAAGCGGTTTGTAATATTCTTAAGAACTGTATATTTGATATAATGATAGATAGATGGAAAATTGTTCTCCACAATTCATCCCCGCTTCCCTCCACTCCCACCCACTTATGTCCCGTTTCTGGTTAGAATGTCTTCACACTCGATGGTAGCATAGTCCGGTACTCTTGTTTGTATAACAGTGATAAAATAATCAAGAATTTCGTTAAACAATTATCGTTAGTCGTCATTCAAATTTGACAAATGTATGACATCTAGCCTATTCACAGTATCAAACGACTAGGTGCGCTCTTGACAATAATCGGCCCTGTGTAAGCTTATCAAATGATAATGTGACTGGGTGGGACATGATGCTACATGTCTGAAGCATGATGCCCCAGTGCTAGACATCACTATAAACTGCAACACCGCACACATCGTAGCGATATGATTGAAAAAGTGTTAAAGCTACGTTAAAAATCCAAATCACACATACACTTGACAATAATCGGCCCTGTTTAAGATTTTTATGATATTTTCCCTAAGGTATATGTTACGACATTCATTCATAGATCAGTATTGTTTTCGACATTCGTGCTAGTTTTTAATGTTTTCTAACACAAAATGAAGATAACATCAAATACAGCAGAAAACATCACTGACATCCATCAACGTTCCATACATATGCGTAACGTGATCTGCTTGTGTGCTACTGTGTTTGCATAGCCATGCAAGAGGAAGTATATGCTCCTTTTTCCGTTTATATTAACCAAACTGATGTTCTTGTATTCGTTATATAATTCTAAAGTTCTCTTAAATATAACGAATATTTTCTTACTCATTATACGGCCTTTTGCAACATTCGACAGAGATCCTCATTTAATTTGTGTATGTTTGAGAGCTATTTTGTTGGTGAAATTATTCTGTTAATACTAAGGATTTATGTTACCAATAAAGTGTAGTTAGAGATAAGGGGTGCTTGCATAAAACAGTAACAGTAATCTTTCTTCATCAACATATGCAAGTTGGTCAATTCAAATACTCTGATTCATCTAGATTATGAATGTCATTGTCAAGTTGTCTCTATTACTAAAAACTATGGTTATATACTAATTTGCATCGACCGTTATACAATATTTTGTTTGTGTTTATGTGTGAGGATTGTAGAATATTCCGAACAACGCAGAAACGAGTGAATGGAAGTTTGGATAGGTAATGAAGATGTCCAGTGAATAATTTGATGGAAGCAAGGGCGGACTTAATGATACATGTTCAGAGAAGTGAGAGACCGACTAAAGCGTCAATTAGAAGAAGAAACACTCGAATAGATAAAATAGCGCGCGACTAATTCTGCGTCTTTCGTCTGAGTAGGAAGATAATGGAAATACTGGATTTTTACTGGTCTTGGTCAAAGCTTTCTACACCCATGAATTTATCCTCACATAACATGCGCATACATGGGACCAAATGTGCGAATGTTACTTTGAGGCGCTCATGCCAGATGATTTTCATGTGTGGTAGAAGACTTCAGCTTGGATCAATAACCAAACAAAGCCAAGATTATCATACTACTTGATTATGGTTCGCGAGATCGACACCATATGTGTGTGGTACCTTAAGTGAAATTCTTATGTGGTGCCCCACTGCTGGCATTCTTGCAAACATTTACTCGATATTTACTGCCTGTAACTCAGCGTCGTTCACGTTTCAGTTCCATACCTGTCCTCAGAGTTCCCGCTGGTTTTCCATTTCCGCCAGCACGGTGTATAAGTCACCCATGCTAATCGTTTTATCTGCTGAGACCTTCGAGTACAACTTTGGAATTATGCCGGGACTGCTTGTTATCGCCGCGAGAAGTATTCGTGAATGCAGCAAGTAACAAGATTATTTTAACAGCGTCTCCAGTCATACCAGTTACTATTGGTATGAAAACAATACCAATTCCAATTCATGTTCCAAACATAGTTGCCGTAGTCGTAATTTCCGCTAAACCAAGGTCAGCGTTTGTTGCCGCTGCGAGTCCACAAATCGGGTCTACAGCCAGAACATACCATTTATCATTTCGCGAGAGGCGCGATTGTCTTTGTAATTTCATTTCGTAGTTATTTTTTCGCTTCGGATATTTTATCACATCGGTAAAATTTAGTACCCGGATGCTTTTTGCAATCACACTAATACTTTCTCCAATATCTCCATTGTCTTCGTGGAATCCCGCCATCTTGGTTTTTTGATATCTTTCACGTGTTTTACGTTCTGAACATGACAAGGTTATTGTTTTTTCCCCATCTTCGCCGGTGTAGTTTCTGTGATTTATGTCACCTGTTCTGCGATTTCATGCGTGAGTGGAATAAAAAATGTTTGTTTGAAGCCCTCTGTGAGATATTCCAACATAGTTGTTTTTAGTCCATGCTAGAAACTATACACAGCATGGCGAATTTTATCACATATGTAACATAGTAAATTTTCGGGTTAGCGTCATTGAATATAGCTAAAGGTATCTAATTTGTTTTAAATACTTCGTTTGAAACTAATTAGGTACCTTTAGCTAGATTTGATGACATTGACCTGAAAATGTACTGAGCTACAGATAGGATAAAATTCGGTATCCTGTGCGGCAAGAACTAAAACTGAAAGTACTGTTCTGTAAACGCAGGCAATACATATCACTGGCTATACAAAACTCCAACTCTCTCAAGAGGATCCACAAAGCCGGCAACAACCAGAAATGTGTTATGTCTGACCTGCCTTCTATAAACCTTGTCAAACATCCCAACCAGCCCCTTTGAATCAGACATTGTAAATAAATGAAAATTCCTGCACTTACCAGAGTGGCTCATTCATCAGACCACACGCTAATCCACAAGAAAATTTCCATGTAGCTTATTATTGTACCAGTAATAGTAACACTTGCTATAATTCTAGGACAGAAAATATGTCATTACATTTTTCTTGATGATTTGTTTTTCTAAGAGCAGCATATATAACTAGATTCTACTTAGAAAATATTTCTGATTTTCATAAAAAATGTATAAAACCTGAACACTTTTATACAGACGGAGAGATAATCATAGTGCCTAATGAATGCTTTTTTGAATCTGTTAGCAATATCGCAATGTGCAGGGTAATTTTAATTTAAATGGAGAAAAACAATTGGATGAGAAAATAATATATGTCGGTATTTGTACCAAGACAAGGAAAACCAAGTCTCGGGGTTATATTTTTTGTCTTCCCCCTCGTCTGAGCCTCGTGGGAAGACAAATAATGTAACCCCTTGACTAGGATTTCCTTGTAAAGTTGCACACCCCCACATAGATTCACTTATTCTCTCTTTATCAATTTCTCTCGCTCCCTCACATATATTTAACAATGAATTCTTATAAATACAATACCCTTTACAAATCCTTAAATGAGTTACGTAGTTCAAAAACAACAATACAGTACTTTATACAGAACAGAATCTAGCCAACACAGGTTAAACAAACAAACATTAGAAACTCATTAGACGTGCGAACAATTAATTGTGCTGGTATGGCGGATAGAAAGGAGGGTCGAGAGATATTCCACAAAGTATGTTCGACACAAATCACAAACTGTGATTAAATGTTAATATAAATAACTATTTTGATTTTATATGGGAAAATCACATTATAAATATCAAAGTGTATGTTTTCTCGTTTACATGTGTGGGGTAAAGCAACTTACATAATTTGCATGTATTTCAGGAAAACGATATTATTGGACAAAAAGCAGCTAAATTCAACACCCATATCTTGTGAGGCAAACCATGCAAATTCCCTTTCACATATATCTAAATTGTACCACCATCTATCTATCTATCTATCTATATATATATATATATATATATATATATATATATATATATATATATATATATATATATATATATATATATATATATATGCGATAAATGATCCTATTTAATGAGCTTTTACGTTAGTTTGAATCATCTTCAATTGCAAAGGCAGATACATTTCTGAATAAACCCTCTATACTCTGAGATCTGAATAAAAGATTATCAGTGGAGATAAATTTGGTAAGTGAAATATCAGAAGGTATGTTGTCATCTACATTCACACAGGCTTACACTATATCTCACGGTCAATTAAAAATGTTTTCCATCATCAGCATCAAGTTCAACCCAACTAGTTGAAACATAAAAAAGTTCAAGCTTTTATTTCTTTAGAGATATTCATGTAAATTTTGTAGCCTCAACGCTTCTGTGTTTTTTGTTAGTCTTGTGCCTGTTTTAGACACAAACACGCTTATGCTACTTAAAAACAAGTTTTGCAATGTCCTTTGTCAGCTTATTGCATTTATCTTAAATCAATCCCTGACGCACGCGATCCCTTGCTGGATCCAGTGCACTTGAATAAAGGACTGTTGCACGCCATATGATTTGTTTGTGTAAATATAAGTAATAATTCGCGAGTAAACTGGAAAGACTGTTGTATCATGCGCTTCCAGTTCACAATGAAAATGGTATTGCCGCTGTGATGATAACATTTTTCGCTCATTGTTATATTAATAGCAATTTAATATTTTGCTGAACTAAAAACAATATTTTTTTGGTCAAAAGTGAATCTTTTTAGGATAGTGAATTTAAGTCAAGCATATTCATTATAGGTCGTTGATTACAATAATTATTCCACTGTCTTGAACAATAATGTATTCAGTGCGCTTCAGTTGTTCCAACTCTATGGTTTTAAACTAAGTAATAGAAAAACAAAAGCAACAAGTTTTGCCAGATTCAATAAATAATTTAATTTTCTAGGTTACAAGGTGAAAATGTAAGAGGAACGTACATTATTGCTAATAAATTTCAAATAATTCTAAAGGAGCTATTACAAGTCAAAAAGTATAGAATGTTCCGGTTTAACTCCAATCTTGAAAGTGTTGATGTAGCAATAGTTTTGCTGTATCACAATGATATAATCCAGAATGTATTTGAATGAATTAGCAACAATCCTAAAGCTACTTTGGGTCCAAAAATGTCAGTGAGCAATTTGTAATTCCAATGAATAATTTAAATTATTCCTCTCATATTATATCTGACCACAATTACAAGTGATTCCACTGGAGTGATATTGAAGTAAGAATAAATAATTGTTTACATATTCTCCTTTACAGACGGTCACCTCGGGCGCAAGATAATGCCCAGGATGTTGCTCATATCCAATGGAAATCTCCATCAAATTCTAAACAAGATCAAATTTGTTCACTTAAAAGGTAGTAAAGAAAATGACAAAAATCAGGTAGACAAGAGAATTTCTCATGGAAACACTAAGGTTTAATCCAAGTAAAGATGTTGTGTACTAATGGTCATAAAGTATATCATACTATCATGGACAAAAGTTACTTATAATATGTTGTTTACAAATGACCCTTACAGTCTGCAATCATATACAAAATTTAAACATACAATATAGACATACATAAATTAGTAAAGTATATATTATTCATTTCTCTCTACTTTACTCAATACAGTTCTATTTCACTGCTGTTATATTCTCTGCAGAATTTTGCAATTCATTACCAACAAATTCACTTGATGTGAATGATAAACAGTTTGCAAGGAGTAAAGTGGTATTTACACTTATAGCTAATACCTTTGCACTAACAAATAAATTTCAAGTATAATATCATTATATGAGCAGAGGAAAAACCTGTCAATTCGATTTCCATTATTTAATCCGCGTTTGCTTTGAGGAACGGTAGTGCTTAACTGCGATATTTATTAATTTACTTATTTAATAATTTAACCGAATCGAATTTTCCTAAATTGATTAAAGTTGTTCTCGGATGTTTGATCTCCACTTCGTGAATCATCTGACCTGGCGGATAAATACAAAATAGCGTAAAATATATACTTGATTAATACTTCTTAACTTAATTATGATTAAATTGCTATATTTTATTCATTTTTGCTTTAGATATTTAGATATTCAGTTTCGTTTTGTGATCCTAGATTGATCATCGGAAGAGCAAGAAAGAACATCTATCTTTATTTTTAATAAAGACACCATTTAATATCCAGTTTAGTTGAGTGCGCTCAGTATTAAATATCATCCAAAAGGGTAGATTTCGTACTCAAATTGCGTTCATTAGCGTTTCGTTACCATTTCATCACGTACCGTTCTGACATTCGCACGTGCAGAAGACTTCATAGGATATCAAGTTGAACGCTTACCTATTTTATAATAGAGATAAGACTTTGTATGCTATTTATTTATTTTTACAAGATTTAAAAGCCTTTTAGTGAATCTAGTCATTTATTGGAATTACAAAGTATTCATTATTTTTTGGACTAAAATACTACATTTGGATAATTGAGAATTCATTCGAAGACATTCTAGATTATACAATTGTGGTATCTCTAGACATTCAAGATTGTTAGAATTCATTCGGAGCATTCTATACTTTTGGACTTGTTACAGAACATTTAGCATTATTTGTAATTTAATTAACAATACTGTATGTGTCCTTTAAACTTTCACTTTGTATTCTTGGCAAATAAATTATTATAACTGATTTTACTAAACTTCTTGGTTTTCTTCCTTATGTTGCATAGTTAAGACCAAAGAAATGAAGGTAAATTTCATTAAATTTTCATACGTGGTGAACGCTATAATCAATATTATTAACCCGTGACCTATGCTGTACAAATGATTAGTAGTGAGGGATAAGAGGTTTCAGGTTAGCATTATATGTCTTGCTTAATTAGTTAGTGTGGTCATCGGTATACAGTTTATCGCAGAATATCACGGATATAGCACTATCATAAAGATGGTGAAATATATAGGTATGATGTTTGATTTATAAGTCTAAACATTCCTCAAGAATACAGAAAATACGTTCACAATAACAAAATTATTAATTCCAGCAAAGAAGTTTTAAAAATCTTAAATAGGTGTATACATGTCCAACATTTAACCAGTTGGATTCTAAAACAACATAGAATTTTAGATCAGCTTGTCTTACTGTACAGTTGCCCCTGCATTAACGTATGGATTATAGCTACACATGAATTTTATAAATAAAATGTATATACGAATATGAATTTTTTGTTTTGTTTATAATGCCGTTTTCATAATACATGAATCGTTATGCATATATTGTTGGAATGTTTATTGTCTTTTGACATAAACTTTAATCGGTCGAGGTCAACAAGTGTCCTATCACGGAGCGAAGAAAAAGAACATAAAACAACGAAAATGCAACCAAAGGACAAAAAACAAACTTGACATCTTATTGATTCGAAGTGAAAATCCTCTTTTCCATACCAAATCAAGGTTTCAGAAAAGCCTTTGGTGCAATTTTGGTTCAAGCCTATTAATTGCTTAGAGGCATCTCAATCCCCTTTTCGGGTTGATTTACAAAATAATACATAAAAGGATACACTGTGCCTATTTCATTTGGGGTGATGTGCACATGAAGCTGCCACTATTTCGCTCTACTCGAAGGATGAATGATTATGAACATATTTGAGCTATTGGATAACCTTGATGACTTTCAAGACTCAGAGTTCAGAATTTTGCCATTTCGATAATTTTGTAATGGTGGAATATCTTTGGCGCTTACGGCACCATAGATGTACCAGAATCTTTGGTCGCACAGTGTTATGAGCATGTCAGTGAGAAGGCGTAGGTGTTTCCAGTCCTAGTAGCCAGCTGAAAAATATCCTCAGCAAAGCAATTTAGCGGATATAAGTTGGCACAAAAAAGGCTGATTTTATGCTTGGGTCGATATTTAGTTGCGAATGAAATCATTCCCACACTCTTTCTTTGGCTAGATATGATACAATTGGCAGTTTTGAGTAGTTGTCAGTGACAGTCAGGTAATTGAACACCAGGTACAGATGCGGAATCAGTAGTCAAAGAGAGCAGATGCCTCCATACGTCCGCGTTTGGTTTGTACAAACATAAAGCCTGTGGCCCAGGAGGATATGACCAGGTTCAGGTTTGTTTACGTTGTGTAAAGACAGGCCATCTTGAATATAGCTGCCTTGTCCGTGTATACTATTTTCTGCATTTAAACAGTAATGTGAATATGGGAGGTGAGGGCCCATACGCTTTCAGGTTTGCAATGTAAGAACGTTTATTAAAGGAGTTAGTGGATCATAGTAATGAGATGGATAATCAACTCAACACTGTTGAAACAAGTGATGTTTGACACTGTCTCTACACTGACCAAAATTAGCCAAAATTGTATTAAGCACATTTTGCGGAATCTCCGAATCAACCCATGAATAATAATCCTGATATAGAATATGCAAATAAAAGGTTTTGTCCCTATTTGGGTTACACAGAGATGGCTATAGCTAGAGAAAAGAACGGATAATAGCGCATGTATGAACAAACGTGAACTCAATCAGCATGCAAAGATTCATATACCCTCTTAAGAACTTATGAGAGCCTTGACGTCCTAGGAAGAAATACAACTACTTCACGCTGCATGGCATGGAAAGTTGCTACTATCAGAAAGATATATACGGATAATACACCGTGGACCCTTTTGAATGCTGTGAGTTTAATCAGCTAGTTAAGCCACTACATTGACGCACTTATCAACGAATGATGCAGACATGGCTCGGAATTTAAATATGAAACTATTTTTCATCTATCGCAATGATTTTATTATATTTTTATCCATGTACGAAGGGGGATTTTGGAGCAACGTGGTCTTTAATCGGCTGCAGCAAGCTGAAATTAAACTAACTCCAACAAATTGTACTTTGTTGCATTAAAATGTTCTCTGTGTAGGCTTTATTTTCTGTTGATAGAATTCAAACCGACGTAAGAATATTGAGAAAATTGTCACTTGGCCGAAAGCCTCTAAAGCAGATGATGTTCGCCAATTCTCGGTAATGCCAGATATTACTGTAGGTTTGTGAGGAATTATTATCAAATAGCTAAACCATTTATCATTGCCCAGACATAGGTTAAATAAAAGAAATGAAAGCAAGTCTGTCATAACAGAATCTGAGAATAAGATGAGAGAGTCCTTTACGTACTTATAGGAGTTGCTATCATCCTCCCACATTACTGTAGGTTTTCAGATTTGTTCTTGCCGTTTCAGCTCCACACAGACTCGACAAAGGTGGAAATACATTGTGCGCGAACACATAACTGTATTCTTGGAAGAGCGGCTGAGGTCATGAAAACGTTTCAGAATAGTATAAAGTTAGTCAGTAATTCAATTGGCATTTTGTCTTTCAAAATGTCGTCTTTTTTAAAGTAATAATAAAAATTAATAACTATTCAAAATCTTGCAGATAATCTCTCCTTCAGTACTTAAATTGTAAACAAATATTCAAGTACAATTTAATCTAAAAAAACCGCATGGCTTTGGACTTTTATTAAAAATAAAATAATTTTTGTCTGATTAAGTATTCTTTATCGCACACTATCACGAATCATCGAAGTCTTGATTTATTTTTAGAGCAACTGCTGACTGATACTGGTAACGCTAATCTCATGGAGGCTGAATCACTGCCGGTATTTAAGGGGCCTTTATGTTTGATTGAAACCGGGCAAGATGGCAAATTGTATGTCATTGACGATGTGCTGAATCAAATCGCACAGATCCAAAAGCAATTGAATGTTGTTGCTGTCGTCGGCCTCTCTAGAACCGGAAAATCTTACCTTCTCAATCGTCTGGCAGGAGTCAATAAAGGTAGGTATTCACCCATTGACGGTAGGTGACGAACTGTTCTATTAACTATATATGACATTAATAAAAGTTCTAGAGATACGCATTCAACTGAAGTTCAGTCAATATGGATTTTCACAACCCCCCCCCAAAAAACCAAACTAATCTTGTGCAAGTTTTTGTTATGCATTATGTATTAGCAACTCATAGTTCAATTTTTAGTTTTACGTAAGGTCTTATCTGGAGTTTAGTTCCAATCCGACTTCTTGATAGAAAAGCGAATTTATTTATACATTTTCTTATATGATCAAGAGGAGATGTTTTATCTGATATTCACGTCAGTCATTCTTAAATATTGAAATTTTAGGTGCTGTTTAAGCACAGTATTTCTTTTGAAAATAATCGCACTGTTCCAATGAATAATAAAATTGAAAATCAATCGACTGCCTTAAAAAAAGTATATTTGTAATATATGAGCAATAGTATAGCTAGCCTTTAATATATTTTCCAGTACTTGACTATTTTATCCCCTTCAAATTGTTCATGAACTACGGTATTTCTGTTATCTGTGTGTGTTCTGTGAAGTTCTGTAATCAGCAAATTCCTCTTTTTCGTTTTATTTTATTATTACTGTTATTAGTACAGGATTCCCACTTAATGATGTAATATCGAGTAAGACAATAGGCATCTGGGCGTGGTGTCGACCCCATCCATACAGAAGCGATGAAGTCCTTCTTTTGCTAGATACCGAGGGTCTGGGAAATATCGAGAAGGTGGGACCAGATCTCAAGAATAAAAATATACTAATATGAGTTTGCAATATAACGAGAATATTATCCCATTGACATAACACATGTAAAAATATATCAGGAGTATTATCAGATCACAGTTGTATATTATAAAGCGGAATATAAGGAGATTTATTATATCCCAATGATGTACTACACAGAGGGATATATAGAGAGTATTACCACATAACAATGATATATGTATAGCATAATAGAGAGTACTTACATATTCCAGTGATATATTACAACAGAGTTGTATAAAGAGTAGTATCACATCTTAGTGATGTATTAAATAGATGATAATAAAGAGAGTTGTGGTAGTGCCATATTGCGAAGATGGTAATGAAGATAGTATTGCCATATCTTAGTAATATATCACATGCTGAAATATAAAGATATTAATACAATATCCTATCGATGTATTATGTAGAGGGCAAGAAAGAGAATATTGAGATCTGTTATCTATTTCATAATGAAATATTGAAATGTATCAGTGGGACAAAATTGATATCGCGCAGTGTTGACACAATTTTTTCTTGTGTGTGTGTGTGGAGGGTGGTACCACACTCGATTAAATATAATGCTACAATTACTTATTTGCTGATTTTAATTTTCATAAAAACAGATCGATTATAAGTAATTAAGACTCCGCATTAACATTTGCTTGAATGATATAGCCTATGAAGTTCATTGATGGTTCTACAATACCTCCACCCGTAGAATATTCGTTGTATAAATCCGCTCAAGAAATGTATTAAAGGAAACAAAATGTCTTCATTTGCGTGTAAAAAGAAATTATTATTTTGACAAAATACATTGTTTGATACGAATCGTCTAAATTGGTGAAACGTCCGAGTCCTAAATTATTATAAACTTTCAGACTTTCCATTCTTTCAAGAAGAGTTATTACCATAGATGTTATCGATGTAGTAATGCAGCTGGTAATAGCACTGCTACAGAACGATTAAAATTTAAACCCACTAACTTGACGGCTTTTGCATTCAAAAGTTATATATTTTAAAATAAAATCAAGTTTACTTTTGCAAATATAGTGAACATTCACTGGTGTACTGGAAAAATGCTGTTGTATTACAACTGATAATATACTTTTTCCAGTTCACTCGTAAAATATTTCCTTGTATCTACTCAAAAGAGTAAATATCTGTATTGTAGTTATATATTACCTAGTGAAAAAAGAGAGTAATACCATATCTCAGTGACATATTACCCAGATTAATATAAAGATCATTACTATATGTCAGTTATGTATTACGAAGAGGAATATAAAGAGTATTACCAAATCCCAGTAAAATGTAACACAGAGAACTAAAAATGTTCGAAACGGAGTAAGTTTTATAACTCACGGGCGTTATCGGAATTCACGGATGAGCAAGGTTTCGTGATTATAACATGAATCAATCGCTATGGCTTTGCAAAAATATTTATTTCATACATTGTGATAATTAGTCACTTGATATTTTGTATTTTCTATTACTGGATGAAGAATATTAGCTTGTTGTAAGATAGGGTAGAACTGAAACTCTTTGAGGAAATATGCAAATTAAATATAAATGTAAATTGAGAAAACTGTCTTTTTGCATATACAGATGTTTATATAATTCACGACATTCTTTTCTTGTCGAATGTTTTGCAATGATTTCTGAAATAATATCGATTCTTTTATATATTAATATTTTACTCAGGGAGACCGGGACCACGACAATTGGATCTTTGCCCTGGCCACACTTCTAAGTAGTACGATTGTCTACAATGTCGTGGGACATTTTGACCCAACTGTATTGGAGAAAGTGAAGTATGCATTCATATAAATCAAGTAAACAGTAAATAAACCAGTGGAACATCTACTAAAACAGATTTATGTAATAATCAAGAAAGAGCACAATAATGTTCAATTTTAGCACTATTAGTTTAATACCGGGCCAATGATATTACTTGGAGAAAGGATTTCGTGTGTGTTGATCAGAAGTTTCACAGATTATCAGAGTCAACACTAATACAATAAATTTCTGAAATTCGAAACTTTGTAGGAATGTTAGGTTGGTGACTACGTATATTAGCATGGTATTGATTTAATGAACTACCGCCCAGTTTCTAATCTCCAATTCATGTCAAAAATCTTAGAAAAAGTTGTTCTATCCCAACTTGTAAATCATCTGAATTCAAACAGTCTTTTTAGCAATGTACAGTCTGCATATCGCCCTTGCCACAGTACTGAAACTACTCTTCCGAAAGTAGTCAATGACCTTCTCTCTGCTTTGGATAGCGGAAAGATTACAGTCCTCACTCTCCTTGACTTGTCTGCAGCATTTGACACTATAGACCATGATATATTACTTCACCGTCTCCAGCATGTATTTGGCATTCATGATACGGCCTTATTATGGTTCAAGTCCTACTTGGTCAACAGGACACAAATTGTGTCTGCAAATGGTAAACACTCCAGCCCAGTTGATCTATGCTGTGGTGTTCCACAGGGGTCTGTTCTTGGACCTGTTCTCTTCATTCTATACACTCAGCCACTCTCAAGTGTCATAGATCATCATCCAGTGTCTCACCAATTGTATGCTGATGACACCCAAATATACAAATCTAGCCATCCAACGGAAGTTGAAGCTACCATCCAAGATG